>JAJHUR010136840.1:0-39493 GCA_027495735.1 Lutjanus campechanus
TTTGAGTCAAGTTGATTTTATTCATATCGTCCAAAATCACAAAGGGCTTTTTTCCACTCTGCGCAGCATACAACATCCTCTATCTTTAGGGATGAGGGGAAAAAAACTTTTAAAAAAAACTTTATCGGGGACAAAAAGCGGAGAAATCATGACAAGCAAAGGAAGCTACAGAACGGACAGAAATAACAACAGTTAAAAATATAACAGTATGGAGAAACTGTGGATTTTATAGTGTTGTTCTGATACCGATACCAGTACAGGAAATGCCTCTGAAAAACGCTGGATCTGACATCGGTTTGTAAGCAACTTTAGGCACCGATCTGATCTGATAGCCTGTAATTTATTAGCCCCAAATTGGGACTAATATTTTTAACCTAAGACACCATAAAACCATGATGGCAACCATGTCACATTCTTACAAGATTAGTATTGAACAGCTGTTAAAAAACACACTGGTATCTGATTGGAGGGAAAAAATGGTACCTTAAGTATTTTAGGACTGCACCCACCAGCATCCGCACATTAACATTCACTGGGTGCTGGTGGTTAATTTCTGTGAAAGGCCTCTTCAGCTGTAGGTTCAGGTTTAAAAAAGTATCATCTACTATACATTAAATAAGAGTAGACATAATATTAGTTAAGCGTTAACAAAGTCTCATCTGTCTTATCTGAAGGCGGACTTGCTTTCCACTCACAGCAAGTTGTTTTAAACATCTGAACTCCCCGTGCACATTAAGGCATTAAGGAAAAAAAAAAAAAAAGAAGAAAAAACTACAGCTCCTGCTTAGATCTGCAGCTACATATTTCATGCAATAGATATCCAGGTCATTAAGCAACATTCTGACACCTCTGTTATTTACTACCCCGACCGGTTTCCCACCTCGTTTAATCAGACTTTACTAAAACCCGCTGACTCAGAGAGAAACCTTCTTTCTTTCTTTCGCTCTCTCTCTCTGCTCTGTTTATGTTTATCTCCTCAGCTCCATTCTGCTCTCCGCTTTTTCTCCCTTTTTTCTCTTTGCTTACTTACTCATATTTTCCAAAACGTCTATTTCACATGTGTCTGGGGTTTCGGAGAGGGGCTGAGCCGCAGAAAAAAAAAAAATCACAAAAGAACAAATAAAGTGGAGTAAAGCGGAGAGTGTTTTCCTTCCGACATGAAAGACTGCAGCTATCAAAGGCAAGAGGAGGTCTCAGCTATGTGTCACTGCAGCCAGACGCTGAGTGTAACTTACATTATCGCAGCGGTCAGGTGCTAAACATGGAACTTTGTGATTTTTTTTTTTTTTTTTTTTTTTTTTTTTTTTTTTTTTTGACGTGTCTTACCAAAGGAAGCATCACACCCTTGCATCTCCTCACCCATCACAGGGTGATATTTAAAACATCCAAAGTGGAAGAGCTCCGTTTTTTGCCTTAGAAGTGGTTTACCTTCGATTTTCTCTGCTGGGAAGGGATCACTTGAGACAGGAGGAGGTGGGGAAGTGAATAAGATGTGGCTCAATACAAGTTATCTTTAATGGAAGGATCCAGGATGGAGGGATTCAGGAGGAAAAATAAAGCAGGAGGGATGGGGTAGGGGGGGGGGAACCGTGGATGTAAAGTGTTGACAGCTGTGTTTGGTGCGGTCAGACTCTGGGGTCAGGTACCAAGGAACACACACACAAACAAATGTTCAAACGGCGCACATATATTAGCCGTCCCTTGCTAAATGGAAGCTGGATGTAATATTGTTCTTGTCACGACGGCCATCTGATGTCAATTTCACACAGCGACGGGACCCTCCGCAAGCTG
This sequence comes from Lutjanus campechanus, assembly GCA_027495735.1. NCBI lineage: Eukaryota > Metazoa > Chordata > Actinopteri > Lutjaniformes > Lutjanidae > Lutjanus > Lutjanus campechanus. Next base: position 1,792 of record JAJHUR010136840.1, read on the forward strand.
CTGCGCACACCAGCCACCGACAACACCAACACACATACAAAAGGTGTTCGAAAGCTACGCAGTCGTGTGTACTCTTTTTCTCTCTCTTCCCCCCCGTGTGTCTGTCTACCCCTCCCTCCTCTCACACACACACACACACACACACACACACTGGGATAAGTCATGAGGAAATGGATGCCCATGTTTTGTGGGACCACCTGTTCATCCTGGATACAAGTCTAAGAACCCAGTAAGGGTTAACCCTCTTTGTGGGAGGGAGCCAGGATTGTGTGTGTGTGTGTGTGAGCGTTGGCACCGCCCCGTCTGAAACGTGCCCCATGAGTGGCAGACTGGCTCAGGCTGTCCGGCTGGGAGGGAACAGAGCCCATTGCTGGACCACCTCCCCGGCAACACACACACAGACACACAAACACACGCACACACACTCACACACCTAATCCTATGCACATTCCATGGGGAGTATCTTTCCTCTCCATCACCCAGTCCAAACTACCTGCTCTGAAGGAAAAAAAATGAAAGACAGACACAAAAAAAAAAAAGTGGATTTATTTGTGATCAGAGGTTGGGCCAGTTGTCTACAAAATCACTGATTATGAGTGATCATAACATAAACAGTCGAGCCGCAACAATGAATCTATTAGCTGTCAAATTAATTGCCAACTATTTTGATAATAGATTAATTGGTTTGAGTAATTTTATAAAGAAAAAACATCAAAATTCTCTGATTTCAGCTTCTGAAATCTGAACTTTTCCTGGTTTCTTTACTCCTCTCTGACAGTAAACTGAATATTGTTGGGTTGAGGACAAAACAGGACAACTTATCGGTTAATCGAGAAAATAATCAACAGATTAATCAATAATGATAATAATTACTTGCAGCCTTAATTAACAGTCTGTCTACCAATTAAAATGTTTAAATAACTTTTTAAACTCATAAATGAAGTGCAAAACAATGTAACAAATTAAATGAATACGGGCTTATGTATGATAGGGTTGATATTATTGGCCCAGTATTGGCAGTATCAGTGTAGTTTGTTCAGTGTGCACAAGTTTTTTTTGACAGACCATAATGCAGATTATTCTTATTTTCACTGAGTTTTTAAGTTTTATAGGCAGCATCTTGTGTATATTTCATCCTTTTTCTTAACTCAAGTTTAACAGAAGTTTGTTCTATGTTTTTTTTATATATTTATTTCTAATCCTAGGAGGCAGACCGATCGTGGATTTTTGCGGTTGATGCTGAACTATATCAGGGAGTAAGAACAACCCTATATAGGATATTAGTTTGTTCTAGATAGAAAGAAAAAAAAAATATGTTGGCCTCTGTTGACCGATATTGGATTTTTGGGGCAGATGAAGATAACCAAAAAATTCCAATATATCAGCCGATATTACAGTGATCCCACTTGTGACAAAGATATGTAAATGGAGGCATGAAATTTTCCAGTTTAACAATAAACTTTATTGTTCAAAACTTTCAGTGGTATTCTTAGTAATCAAAAATAACTAGGCTATAAATAAAAAACACAAATATAACAAAAAATATCTGTATATTAAACTTGAATTAAGGATGAAATATACTTTAAACGCTGCCTATAAGACTAAAAAGATCAATAAAACAATCTGCATTATGTTCCGTAAAAATGATAATATTGGCAGACTGATATATCAGTGTGGCTCTAAAATGATTCGGAATCACATTCAAAGTTTACTTGTGACAGGTGTTTGATAACCATATTTGAGGGATCACTGTAATATTGTCAAATTTATCAATATCAGTATCTTTCCACTCCCTAAAATCAGTATCGGTATTGACCCCAGTTATCAGTCGTGCTTTTTTTCTTTTTGTCCAGAGGAAACTAACATCCTCCTGGACTTAAACCATATCCAACCTCTTCCCAAAACACTGCGGCCATGTTGCGCCACCAGCGTGATGACCACACGCTCACACACACACACACACACACACACACACACACCAACCGACCTGCAGACAAACACACACACACTCACACAAATGCATCCATACAAACCACTTTGAATCATGGCACCTCTCATCATTCTCAGGCCCCCCCACCCAACCACCCACCCACCTCCACCTCCTCCTCCTCCCCAACAAATAATCACCTCCTGGGAGGCAACGAGATGGAGGAGAGAGAGAGAGAGAGAGAGGAAAAAAAAAACAGCAATCTTGTCTTTCAAACGAAAAGGGGAAAAATATTTTAAGGGGCAATGAATTTCGTGGAGCTGAATAGGATGTTGGTACATGTTTTACTAAAGGAAATATAATGGCAGACTATTATTAGATCACATTAATCACGAGTGTGCCAAAGGCAGTGACAGCCGCGCTGAAAAGGATTGAAAACGCTGGTAATGGATATAAATTACCCATTGTGTGATAAAAGGATTTTTTCTTCACTAAGAAGGTAAAAAGGAATAAAAACACTGAGAGAGCCACTAAACGCTGTGTGTACATATTTGCATGTGTATATGTGTACGTATGTGTGAGTGTCCTGCCGCCTGCGTGTGTGTGTGTGTAATATGTAATAATACAGGGTTATCAGTGCAGGATTAAAATTTTAAGGGAATCAGATAGTGACAGTGAGGCCTCGCATTAAAGGCACCGGCGACAGAAAAGAGGGAAGGATTAAAAACAGATTAAATTGGTTTGTAGTGACGGAGATGAAAGGAAGGAGGAAAGGGGGGGGAAGGAGAGTGTGTTTTGACAGAGGTCTGTCGGGCTTTTGGCACGGTGATAATGAGTCACATCTCCCATGCACTGTTATTTATCGCCGACTTGGCTCACAAACAAAAGATCAATAATTTTGAGCAAATCTAATGTTGTCCTCGCCGCTAATGTGCTCGTCCATCACATCTGCCATCTCCACCAAGGAGATGGACTGATTCCCTGTTTATTTGGAGATCAAATGCAATTATATCACATGGCTCTAATAACAGAGGAAACCCCCCACCCCACCCTCCACGTGAATATGTGTGGCGCCTTGGATCCCGCCCATGCATATGTATATATAGACATACAGACACGCACAAAGGTGTCACGTATGTGTAAATGATAATATATGTATGGAATGGGCGATGAGTTGCGGCGCCATTTTTCCGCATCAATCTTCATTTCTTCCTCAGACCTTGCCTTTGAAATATGAAGTGTGTCAACGGCCCGTCCCCCCGCAACACAGGAGGCACACAAACATCCGTCAAAGCAACACACCCGATGTTCACCAGTTAGCCCTGCAGCACAGACAGATGAGAAGACAGCAGATCCTTCACTGACAACTAGCCCTGGGTGAGACACTTTCCAGCCACCTGAACTCAATCAGGCCCCGGCGGAGGCAGCATTTGGGTATTTCATTTCATCTCCATCCCCTTACTCACTCGAGGTGCGTTTGATTTATCTTGCGCGCGCCTAGCGTAAATCGCATTTGGAATCCGCCGTCGCTTTTGTTACGGTTATCTACGATCACAGCTGCTTGTCCTGGTTCTTCTCAACACGGCAGAGCAGACGCTAAAATGAGGGCCACCAGAGGTTCAAGTCGCTGGATCATGGTGCACGGTGTGTGTGGTGGAGGGTGTTGCGATTGATCTGTCGCCGATCATTATCCGCCGATGTCTGAGTAGCGGGTGTCACAATTTCAAGATGAAATCAAAAATCGATCGAAATGAGCTTTGAGTTTCAATAATCAAAAACAAAGCCAGAATTGCCAACCTGCCGTGTTCACCGCATGTCCGAATAACAAAAAAACACTTGAAACATGACACAGCATATAACCTACCAGCGGTTGTATCTTCACTTGATACCATAAAGACTTTTTAGATCTTTGTAAAGAAGACTTTGAAAATGTAAATGACAGTTATCAAGACTTGATCAAGACTGCAAAAAAACACAAAAAAACAAATTGTGGATTTGGAGAATCGTGACGCCTCTATTGATTGGGCATAAATAGCTCGAACGGTGGGTTCTATCAGAAGAGCCAATGAGATGACGAAGAACCAAATGAGGTTGGTTTTTCCGTTTGGCAAGTAAATTTCAGAAGGCCATCTGCCACACTGGTAAAATCTTTATGTAATAATAATAATTAAAAAAAAACTCTAATGAAAGTCTCTACTGCGTTTTGGTGTCATTTACGGCCGTGCTGCTGACAGAGGCTTCTTGGTGCATTCAGGTGCACCTTATAAACTCAGAAATCTATATTCAAATGGCAGCGTAGGTTGTTTAAAACCAGAAAGTTTGTATTTGTTGAAAGACACAGGCCTACATTTCTGGTTCTTTCATTACATTTTTAATAATTAGATTCTACAATCACAACAATATCCCAATAGTTTACATAGTAGGACTCTAAAATGGACCAAAATATTATCTAAATCTTGAAATGGCCAAGTGCAATATCCAAATCCCAAAAGCTATCATTTTTCCATAAAGGTAAAGTGTAAAAAATGGTAAAAGGTAAAAAATTTGAGTGACAAAACTGAATTATAATGAAGTTCTGCAGTTCTGCAGATATGCCCTGACCTACAAATCTGGTTCTCCAGATGTAAGAACACGTTTGTTTGATGCAAACCCCAACAAATGTCACGTCCTTTATGATTTTAATATGTGAAAATGAAAATTGTGATGCAAAAATGATCCTTCCCACTAATCATGAATCATATCACAATCACAGTCTGTCAAAATAATCTCTCACAATATGATTTTTCTTTTACCATATTGTGCAGTCCTACAAGATAGATTTTAAAAAGTCTATTAATTAAAATCTCACCAGTTGTTATCAGCAAACTCAACTATATTCTTGTACAGCAGGTCCCCAAGTGGCTCAGTACTCAATATAAAATGTTGTTAAACATAGTTAAATAAATAAATAATGCTAAAAAAATAAATAAATAGAAAGCTTCAAATAATGATCTGTATTGGTCAACAGTGCTCCCAGCAATCAGTGATTGGCCCCAAAAGTCCTGATTGGAGCACCTTTCCACATGAAATGCACCATCTCTGTAAGGTGTCTAATATCTACCAACTGTTGGCTATGTACATGAATCATCTGGGACCTTCTCCACCGTCCTTGGCACGCCACAATCAAGCGCACCCCAGCACTACGACAGTAGAGCCAGTGGCAGGTGTAAGGCACTAAGCTCCTTCCCCTTCTCCCTGGGTGAGGTGTGAGGAGCAAAACAATGACAGACAAAGGTCACCTGGCCCACAACGCCCCACCCGCTGAGGTGTTGACCTGCCGAACGCACCCCTGAGGCACGGGGGAAGAAAGGGAGGAAGAAAGGAAAAGACAGAAAGACAGAGTCTAATGGGAAAGACTTGAAGACAAACTGAAGTAGCAATCGAGAATTTTTTTTTAAAAAGGTCATAATTTTGGAAGTTTTTCAAAATGACATCAGGAAGGTTTTTCTATTGATTCCCAGGAGTGCAAGTAATTTGTGATATATCCAATTTGGATTCATATGTCCATATTTCTTCTAGAGCTGCAACAATTACTCGATTATTAAATCAGCTATTTTTTCATTTTAACAATTATTTTGGTCTGAGTCGTTGTTCAAGGAAAAAAAGTAAAAATTCTCTGATTCCAGCTTCTTTAATGACATTTTTCACCATTTTCTGACATCTGATGGACCCAACAACTACAGTTCATCAAGAAAATAATTGAAAATAAAAGAAAGAAAATAATCCCAAACGTTAGTTGCAGTGAGTTAGTTGCCCTGTTTTCTTTGTTCAAATAATCGATTAACTGTTCAGTCTCTCCAATTTATATAGTAAAATGTGCAAACTGGAATTTCCTGTAGCCCAAAGTGACATATTTTAATTGATTTTATTATTTTTTATTGATTTTTTTTTTTTTAGTAGGGATTATAATGATTAATTGATTATTGGTTAATCTGTCATTGAGAATTAAAATGATCAAGTAAAATTTAATCGACCTATCAAATAAAGATCTGAAAGATTTTTATTTTTATGGTGTGCTCCACGTTATCTAATCTACAAATATGTGTGTTTAATATGCAGAAAAATGCATTTGGTGTTGTTTGGTATAAGCTATATTTTGTATTTATTTTTAATATTGATTAATCAATTAAATTATTGTTAATTTTACCAATGATTGAACTTGCAACCCTAGTTGCTGCTGTTGTTTCTGAGTTTTCAAATAAAATTAATTTATTTGGAAAGGTGCTGCACAAATAAACATGCACTGCCTTCAAGTCGCTAGTTTTGTCTCGTCAAAAATCCAAAAATATTTAATTTAAAACCACAGAGAGGAAATACTTGCCATTTTTCATTTTTTCGATGAATGCCTTAAACAATTAATCAATTATCTCTGTTGGTAGACTATTCAATTAATCCTTTCAACACTACGATGCACATAGCGACTGTCAGCGATGTTCCAATTTTTTGGGGCGCCTCGCATTTATTACACAGGTTTTCAACAAGCTGTTGTATCAAAAATCTGTTTTCTGGAGAGTGCGAGAGGGAGGCAGATCCCGGGTTTATCAGGTCAGGACCTTGGCACGTGAAATAATAAAGCCTTGACATAAGGCAGAGAGCAGGGAGGCACACCACGACCCAGTGCAACCCAAGGCACCTCCTAACTGCACCTAATTCTCTCTCTCACTGTGCCTTTCTTCCCCACTGTTAACATACCCAGACACCTACAACCATGGCAGACTTCCTACATGTTCGGAGCGGTGTCAGGGCACAGCTAAAGGTCAACATTCCTGGAAGCCGAGTAGAAATGAGCAACAATGTGCTGATTTTACACTAAAAGACCTTTTTTTTTTAATGCAATCAACAAAGCAAAAATGCTACGCGTGGAGCTGACACCGGAAATAAGTGTTGTTTTCCAGGAGCAGGCCATGATTCTTCTTCATCATCAGGGAGGGGCTGTTATTAATAACCCACAAATGCATGCAGGGATCGTCACCTAAACTGTTTTTTCCTTCCCCTGTTTAATTGACATCCGTATATCAGTGGTAAAAATGCAAATATACAGAGACAAACGTGGTGTTAATGACACAGCTGCACACACTCATCAGTTCTCTGGAACAAGAGTGACACGGGTTTGTACAAACACACATAATAACAGGTCAGCGTCTCTGATTCACCCCCAAGTCGCGTGAAAAAGATGTCGTAGAGACACACATTACACGCTCATTTTGATCCGTCTGCTGAAATACATTTACACCTACGGAGGAAACGCGTCAGAGCTGTAAAAGTTAGGTGCATCTCAGCTGAATATGCAATAATTCACTAGTGGAGAGTGATACCACTGTAATGACAACCTTCTATATTGTTGTAATCATTATTGCCACTGACAGCATCACTATCATCATCAACGCCGTCATCTGTAATCATCAAGCTCATCACCAGCCATATTTTTTTTACAATGAGTGTGACATGGGCAGTCGGTGGATGGTGATGAAGCGGTGTTAGGATACGTTCACACCAAGCTTGTCTGCAGCAGTTTACTTGAGCTCTAGAGCACGCAGAACTTCAGTTCATGGGGTTTTTTGGCATTTAGAGGGAGTAGATGCAGTCAAACAATGTCTGATGATAACAAATAACCACAGCGTGACTATTCTGTGCCACCAGACTTTAATTTGCACTGATCTTACTGCTAATCGGGAGGCAGTTTTAGGGGTTATGAGGGGAAATGCCACCCCCCTTGTTACCCTGCCATTCCCATTTTCCATGTACTAGTTAGTAGAGAGAATACAGAGGCATTGTTTATCTGAATGTGCATGCTTATTTTGCCTGATGCATTGATCCTTAATCTAATTGAGATTTGTGCAAGTTAGAATTTATGGCCCCGACCTTGGCCCTGAAATAACAGTAGCCTATGTTTGTATTGATAAATTGCTCTGTCCATGGTGCTGAAGTAGCAAGCGGATTTGTACCAGATTTGGGGGGGCTGGGGTGTGGTATTAAAAGGTACAGAACCAAGAGTCATTCGTGTTTCGGTCTACTAGTGACAGGTGAACAAAACAAACCAGATTACTGTAAAGAACCAGTCTTCTCATCAATATGGTGCTCCAATTGGTCCAGCCCCACTGAAAGAAATGAACAAATCGCCTGCTGCTGCTAATTTTTCGGTCACGTATGCGGTTTGTTTTGGTCCAGTTTGCTCAGGTTTAAAGAAATATGTCTCAAAAAAAAAAAAAAAAAGATCATAAACTGCGTCAAGAATCCTAAATTAAATGTAAGTTAGGTAAAACTGCCCGTGCTAAACATTAAAGCAGAAATCATACTTACGCATTCAGGATTCATCATCAGACGGTGGACATCCATGCACCTCTAATATGTTGTGACAGCGCTGACTGCGGTCTGTGAGGACACTCTGGTGCAACAAACTACAGAATATCATCTATGCATGTGTGGAATGTGGAATCCTCCAGAAGCGGACTCCAGATAGTAGCGCAAACAGAACAACTATGTGTCTGTGGTGTCTGCAGTTGTCCAAGAAGTTTATTCAGGCCTATACCAGTGCTGCAATTGATTCAATAAATGCACCAAGGCAATCCTGGACCTCTGGATTAAAGTCCAGTGTCAACATTCAGTCCCAAAACAGGACATATATTTGCGTGAATTTTTCAGGCAGGAACCTTTAGTGGCTGTGGAAGTTATGATGGCAGCAAAGAGTGAGAAAGTATGCATACAGTAGGGATGAAACTAAGGGTGCCTGGGTAGCTCAGTTGGTAGAGCATGTGTCCCATGTACTGTACAGAGGCTGTGAGTCCCCTGCAGTGGCCGTGGGTTCAACTCCCGCCTGCAGCCCTTTGCTGCGTGTCATTCCCCCACTCTCTCTCCCCATTTCCTGTCATATCTTCAGCTGTCCTATCAATTAAAGGCATAAAAAGCCCCCAAAATTTTAAACAAGCAAAGAAAGGAAGCTGGGGTGGACAGACGGCTCAAACACAGGACTTGCAACGTAATGTACTTATCTTAACCCAAACCACAACCTTTTCCTCAATGTAACCAAGTACTTGTGGTGCCTAAACAGAACAAAACTGTGACTGTTTCACAACTTTACCACAAGTTCAATGTCACTTACATAACATGCTTCAGTATGACTGTTGCTGGTTCTCTCCAACAGTCACTGGCAAACGACCTACTCCATCATTTAAGTACTAGGACGTGTTGTTTAAAGCTGTGCTTACTAACTGTTAGCTTTTCACTCTGGCTCAGAATAAAGAGAATGATCTGCAGCTATGATTGCACCTTCATATTAGAGATGCGACTCACACAATTTAAACGCCTCGATACATTTTTATTAACGGTGTAATAACTATTGAACTGTCTGAGATGAAATACTGTATCCAGTGTGATGACCTGTCTTTTTTTTTAAATACTTTTATTGGAATAAATTCACAATTCAAACTGTCCAGTATTTACATGTAATGCATCATTTTTTAAATACATCTGGTGATACAAATAAAGAGAGTTGACCTGTGATGACCTGTCTTGAGTAAAATTAACAGCAGTTTCTTTAGGCATCACTTGAAAATGATGAAAATCTCAACTTCTTTATCGTCTATATGGAAAAAGTGGAAAATCTACTTTTTTCGCCTTGTCTCCCTCAGTAGCAGCATTTAGCGGAGAGGAAATCCTCTGACACGTATAATCTACTTCAGACTGACATCAGCCAGTGTTGCTATCGATGCATCCCTATCTCGCCGCGCAGAGCATGCATGAAGCAGTCTGGGAAGCCGGGGCTAGACTGACACCACAACAGCAGCCCATGGTTCCCAGCACCTAACGCTCCGCTCGCAGCCCGAATATCGCCTGTGGGATTTCACCGCACTAAAGAGTCATGTCAAAGACCTTGACAACGTGTGACGTCTCCCTCAGCCACTGCTGTCATGTTCCGTCTGCTTCTCACCCACCACCCCCCACCTCCTTCATATTTTTTTTTTTTTTCTCTTTCCAAGCCTCTCTTGACTCTGGTTTGAGCAGGAGACTTTCTCCCTGAGCATTTTAACTTGTCATTTTTTTAAACACACATATCAAAGCCGGGAGTAAAAGGGGGGGAAAGAAGACAGATGTTTCTCTTATGCCTTTCTACTAGAGTACAATGAAGCTTTGGAAGGGGAAGAGAGAGGGGAGTGAAAAGACATTTGCAGAGATCTTTTTGCAATCCACATCCTTTCTTCTGACGACTGGCAATATATCATTTGTATTGATGCAATATTAAATTTCAATATCGCATGTCAAAAGGTACAAAATGATAGATCATAGCCTAACTAAATGAATTATTAAAGGCCTACGCCGTCTGCGCTATCGGCTTCTCTTACAATCAGCTGTGTCAGAAGAGTGCAGTTGGTGATACTGGCAGCATTTCAAAGCTTTGTCGTTTTTCTTTCTAGCCGCATCCCAGCTTTCTTAATCTAGCTTTCTGTCACTTATTAATGTTCCCAAGGAACGAAAAACCACAGATCTTTCCCTCCCAATAATCAGAGGCTTAACTCAGGTCCTTTTATTTCTCCAGCAAAAAAAAAAAAAAAAAAATCTTTAAAAAAATAAATGAACAAAGTCATAATTAAATATTGAATATTGAGCAGAAGATAAGGATAAGAAAATACGTTCAGCTTTGTTAGATATGTTAAGAGCAGAGAAGACGGCTGTGAGAGCGCAGCCGTGGCTGAGGCAGTGACTCATTCTGTGTGATATGATTTATGTGCTCTTTATGTGCTCTGCGACCCTGTAAGTTTATCTCTATATTCCCTGTCTGATAGAGTGACTCCTTGGTTGTCTCCATGCCTCGCCACAATAACACCGTGTACCGGACTCGGGGGTTGATTTTTATTTACAACCCGTGTCAAAGGTCACATCTTTGACGCCTCGTCACGCTGCGGTTGACGAGAAAAGAGAGGGTAGCAGAGGAGAGACGGGAGAGAGAGAGAGATATGCTGCGGGAACGAGCGGATTTAACAATCAGCCACTTTTTGTGCAGCAGCCTGAAAATGACATATCTTAATTAAAATGGTTCCTGTTCTTGAAATCTTGATTTCAGTCATCATCCTGGGCCCCCCGTTTCCCAAAAGCATCTTAAGGCTAAGACGATCGTAAAATCCATCTTATGAACCTTCTTAAGCTTAAGAGGTATTTCCCTGAAGCATCATAACTGAAGAAATGATCATAACCGTTCTGAGAAGGCTGAGAGCATCTTAAGCTCCAGACCCTGCAAGAAGAGCCAGAAACTACATGTTTTCATTGTTATAGTTCAATTTTTTAAGTCTATACTTTTATCATGTCTTTGATTAAGTGATATTTGATGTAAAATGAAATGAAAATGTACACACACACACACACACACACACACACGTTCATTCAACATTTGTACAATTTCTGTCATCCTCCTCCTCCTCTTCTCACCTTCTGGCTGAAATGCCACATTCCTGGCGGTGTATTTTCAGGTTCTGTATGTTCTCTTTTTTTCCTCTTTTCATCTGTGATGTGTTTGCCCAACACGTTCTCACTCTCAACTCATCAAATATGGCAGCTTGGTCAGTGGCCCTACGCTTCACACTACGATGCTGTAGCAGCATCAGTTTTGTACATGCAGGGCTACGCAGTCAGGTTAGCAATAATAAATATGCAACGTCCAGGTACACTTTCAAAATAAAGGCACAGAACTACTTGGGTAGGTTTAGGAAAAGATGTTAAATATAAGTACATTAGTTATGTATGTTCACAGACATAACTACGTAATGTACACATGTTGTATAACTTATATACGCTATGAATGTAACTTAGCTATATAAATTATGTAAATTACATAGATGTACCTAATGTAAATTACGTACACAACATAAATTATGCATATATTGTGACGATATTGTATTATGACCATTGGCATGTTTAGAAATGATATGACAGCTCCCCAAAAGTGAAACCAAAATATCTTGATCGCCCCCTGGTGGCTGGCTGCAGTATAGGTCATAACCCCGCCCCTCTCCATTTCAGTAGATAGGAGATGGGCCAAACTAAAATATCAGAGTCCACATCGTATGCATTTTTCTCTAACATGATTTCTTGTTATTTTAGGTAGCTCTTATTACACTGATATATGTTCAAGTGTTCATTTGTGTGATCGGTTTGGTTTTAATTAGTTATTTTACGCTATTAAAAGCATGTTTCACATCATGATTGTTAGCTGAGCCTTGAAGTTGACACGGCTGATGGGTGGAAAGTTATATATTTATGTCATTGATCGTGACTTAAGTATTGTGATTATATTGTATCATGACATACATATCCTGATAATACTGAGACATGTGACATGAGTATTGTGATAATATCATACTGTGGTATAAGTATCATGATAATATCGTACTATGGCTGAAGTATCGTCATAATATCTTATCATGGGGCCTCTTGTGATTGCCAACCCTATTTGGTTAGATAATTAAGGAGTTAAAAAAAATTATTTCTTTTGTGTACCCTACTCTTGCATTTACAGTAGGGTATTTTTTGTTTCCTTTTCTTTTAATATGTAAATTATTAAACCAAATACATTTTTTCAGTCATTCTGAAGTTTAAGCCAAATTCTATGCTTAAAAAAAATAATAAATGAATATTGGGCACATATGAGGAAAACAAAAGGCTTTTTCCCATTTACTCTCATCATGTACTGTATATGCAGTAGAGGGAGGAAGTGATCATGCTAAAATGTTCTAAAATTGTAGAAAGTACACCTTGTACTTCTCAGACAGTTTTTTTTATTTCTCGATTTGAAAAGGAGGTTAAAAGTGAGCACATATCTTAGCCTTAGAAATAGCAGTTTGTCAAAAGAACACAAGTCAAGCTCCACTTGCTAACATTTTTAACAGAGATTTTTTGTGTTACTATGTTACTTGCTCAACAGCCAATGTTATGGAATAATGGTGTGTGCTACAAAATAGTATAAAACTAGATCAGGAAGTCAGCAGAGGAGAGTCAGTAATGCCAATTACACAGCTACATTTATATTAAGTATGTTAATATTAGCTAAGATTAGCCACCGTCAGGTGCTTGTCACATGAGACCAAGCAAGGATGCTGCTGCAAAACTGATATGGGCAAGGGTTCAATTTAATACTTAAGGGAATAGTTCAACATTTTGGGAAATAAGCTTGTTGGCTTTCTTGGCAGGAGTTAGATTAGATGATTGATACCACTCTCATGTCTGTCCGCTAAATATAACACTGGAGCGAACAGCCATGTAAATCACAATATATTGAAATATGACTATTGCTGTCCAAATGCTGCTTGGTGCAGAGTTGATTTCAGTTGTGGGATCTAATCCGTACAGATAGTCTAAAGCAACAATAAATGTGTGTTCTGAGTTTGTATCACAACAGGAATGTTAAATATACAAAATTAGTTCTCAAAATCATGGAAAAAATTTGACCATGGAGGCGCGTCCACCTCGTTGTTTTGGTGTCAAATGATCTGAAACATGGACACTGTCTAGTAGCTTCATTGGACATGTCCAGACATGTTTGAGCCACCAGAGCCAGAGGATGGTGACAGAATGGTATGGGGGTTTTTTTCTTCTGTGTTGGGTGTTGGAACTGAAGTGAGCTGAAGTGAACTGCTGGAATGATTTGGACTGAGAGAGTTGCTGAAGGTACGTTCATAACTGACCGTGAGGGAGGGCGGGGGGGGGTCGTAATAGGTCTGGGGGACCATGGCTCTGACATGTCACCGAGCCATGTTTCAGGTCCGCCTAAAAAGTCCTGAACACAGAAATTGTGAACAGCAGCTTAACGGTCCATAATTCAGTACTGCATGTTTCTCAGTCTTTTCACATATTTTCAGCAACCATTTTCCGACATGTATAATGTGTTCAGAAGAAAAACTCCCTTTTCCCTTAACCTTTAAGAGTCAGTTTCCATCTAAAATTACACACTTGTTTGAATGAAGCTTGGTGAAATATACACAGAGGCAGACAGGCCCGGCTATACGCTCATTTCTGCGCGCTGGTGTCCTGCTGCACCAGTGTTAATTCTCCCGTGCATGTGTGATGTCCTGAATCCCCTAACCCCCCTGAGGTTATAATTGCAGGGTCCAGATTGCCGGGGCTGGTTAGGGCCTGGCGACCCCCATGAGAAGTCACAGCCCTCCATTTAGCTTCCAGATCCCATGCAAACGAACACAGGGCCCCCGTGTTAGCGTGCTAGCGCTGGCTGGCAAAAATTCAATTTTCATCCCCCTTTTGTATCCGAGCCTGCTGTCTTGCCCTAACGATGCTCCCCCACCTCCTCCCCACCACCACCTCCTCCACCACCTCCTCCACCACCACCACCACCACCACCACCACCACCCCGCACTCCCCTTCTCTAGCCTTCTCCCTTCAACAACAGAACACAGTGGAGTCGTTAGGACCCTCTCTTCATTACTTCAAAAAACCAATCATTAGACACCAGAGTATATACGTAATTAGAAAATCACTTCCTTTGCAATCCCGGCTAAGTAGTTTACATACTGTAATTACAGGGACAAAATCAATTTTTAATCATTTCACTGATTGGGCTCATCAGCTCAGTAGGAACATTGTATCCTGCTTGTTGTGCGAAAGCAACATCTGGGCTAAAACAATTACCCTTTTGTGTTCCAGAGCGGCTCTGAAAATGCCTTGCTGTCACTTCCCCATGTCGTGGACGCTCTCTTTCTATCTCTATCCGTCTCCAGACGCCTTTCTCCCCTTCGCCTCTCTTTCTTTCTGTCTTTCTTTCTTTCCCTCTCCTCCCTTCCCCTCCCTCTCTTCTTCCCTCTCTTTCTCTTTCACTCCCTGCCCTTGACTTGGACATGAAGGATCACATTTAAAGCTTTATAAATCAATACGCTATAATAAGCTGCTCTTGACAGAGAGGGAGAGAAAGCAAGGGAAAAAAAAACAACATATTGCTTTTTTAACACCTCTTGTGTTTTTGTTTTTTTCTTCATGCCCCTGTTGTTATTGTCATTGATGTTTTTTTTTTTCTTTTTACATTGTTGCCTTTTAGAAAACAGATTGAGTTCGGCCCTGCAGAAATATCACCTTATTACCATGTTTTCTGTACACTATGTGAGGAGGGTTGGGGGGGAGGATGAATATGACAATGTCGATAACAGTTTTAACAAATATGTAAAGGCAGGAGATGGCAATTCTCTGTCTCCTCGTTGAAGTGAGACATAAATACATAACCCCAACTTCAAACCGCGTCTTCTCTCCTGGTATGTTTCACCCTTCACCGGCTAATAAAATGCTTTGTATTCTTGTCTGAGAGAGGCCCGATCGATCCACATTAGTCTGAACTCTCTCTCTTTCACTTTGAAAACTCAGGAAATCAGATTTCAGAGGGGGGAGAAAAAAAAATCGGTTAATGCATTGATCACTCCGGCTGTATGCAAATCACATTTGCCTCTATTTTTTTGCTGATCAATAGCATTAATTAACGGCTTCGTTTTAACGGCACCCCGCAATCCCGTTAGACACCACTGTCGACCTCAGAAATCATTTCTCCCCCCTCCCCCCGCAACCACCCACCCACCCACCGACCCTCCTTCAGTAGCCATGGAAATGAACGGCGCGTGGCAGGGGCCATAAATCAGGAAATCCAATTTGACCATGAGCTCCAGTACTAACAGTAAAATAGGAACGCTAACACAGCACACAGGTAGGTCATCCCATAATATTATTTATGACAAAAGAAAAGTTCACGTGTTTTTTCAACCTTTCCAGGAAAATTTGTGGGTTCACAAAATTTTTGAACTCCACTGATTTTACATATGAAGTTCAGCTGAGCTGAGAGAGGCTAGTTTATAGCCGTGTTTCTAGTGCCCCTAGAGGTTCTTTGGTGTACTGCAGGGGGTACAGGACATTTTTTTCAAATGTTAGTTTAAAAAATGTCAGTCATGCATACATTTTATTATATGATAATAAGTTCAACTTTTAAAAAAGTAAGGTAAGGTAATTTTCAATTTACTGTAAGTTGCAAGTAGTGACGAAGGGGCTCTTGCATACCCGTGTGCACTGCCTTGCTGCCTGATGGTAGTCTCGCATAGCCCCGCATGACCTCTCTCCACAGCACTCAGCATTGATGAAAGGTCTGGCTCCGCACATGCACATATAGACTTGTTGCATTTCTTTAAACCAATCGCAGATGTCTTAGGTGGAGCTAATTCCAGGATGCAGCGATGGTGCTGCTGCAAAATAGTGCCAAGACTGAACTCATTTTGGTGGAATATTTGCGCATCGGGGGCGAGCTCTGGCATTAAATCTCTTAACCACCCCAAAAGAAAAGGTAACAGTTGCTAGCTTGTTTACATTCATATCATTAGTACGGAGCTTGTTGTTGCTTCCCGGGGACTTTGTAAACGTAGATAGCGGATGTCGCGACGCCAACTGAAACAAAGCAGCCAATGGCAGGCTTATGCCTGCAGTGTGTATCCGGTGAGTCAGATTACCACACAGCGTTTTCAAATATTCACATGTTCTGGACACTGCAAGAAGGAATTTAGTGTAATTTACTGTTTCTACAAGGTGGCGCTAAAGAAAATATAATAGTATGTCCCAGTATATTAAGTGTCGATCACACCTTAAACATTTTATATAAGTAAAATAATAATCATCACACAAGGATTACTTCCTGTTGCCAGTAGGTGGAGCTAGCACTATAAATGAATATTGTCATGTTGATGTGCTCAGGGCAGGACTTTTATCAAACATGTAAAGTTTCAGGCACATTTGACCATGTACACTCAAGGTACAACAACTTCCTGTTTCGTCGCGAAACCTTTGGGGGTCTTTTTAACAAATTTTCACACATCTTGGTGAATTGTGCCATGGGACTGTTGTTTAGGGTGCGTGGTTGAGCCTTTTTGCCACACCCATTGCTAAAACCACCCACTCTTAACATGGGTGCCTGGTTTTATGAGTTTTAAGTTTATGTAAACCCTCAAAAATGCCATTGTTTTGAAAATAATATTAATTTCCTAAGTTTTAATAGGGTCCTCGCACTGAGATTGGGGCTCAGGCTCTAATTAAACCTCATTTAATATTCAATATTCCTTTTTCCAGTGCAATCATTAACTGTCGAAAACCATAAAGTTTTCCATGAAAAAAAAAATACATTTTTGCATCAAGCTTCTATCATTTAATGGAATAGATTTTTTTTTAAAGAAATAAAGTATGATTTTTTTTTTTTTTATTGGAAATCATTGTTTTCCCATATTTTAACTTTATTTTAGTACTAGTACACTGTTTCTCACAGAAGGAGAAAGCAACAAATGCTTTTGCGTTTCCTGTGAACAGGAAGCCAGTTTGGTATTGAACGACAGACAAAAATCAGTATAAACGTGTACAAAAAGATACTTTTTATACCAAGGTTCTATCTCAGAATATTTTAAGACATGAAATTTTAAATTAATGATTTTTTCACACTGGACGTTAATCTTTAGCCACCTTTTAACTTTATTCAACACTGGTACAGCACCATCTGATAGCTAACTACTGTATGCCATAATGAGTGGGGATGGATGGTGGGGTGGGGGTAGCTGGTGCTAACCAGCCTAGCTGCTGCTGCCAGGGATGCTAGTGTGTGGGATTAATAATGGACGCTTTTTGAAATTATTATTATTCCCAAAATGCTCTTTTGTGATTTGCTTTGAAGGCCGTGCGTGTGTGTGGGTGTGGGTGGGGGGTGGGGGTGTTAAGTGAGTAGGGGTGAGGTGGTTGGTGAGGGGGGGTTTGAGGGAGGGGAGGGGGGGCTTGCTTGCTCATTTGGAGAGCTTTTCCAATTATACAATTAGTCAGGAATGTAGGCCAGCGGCCTTGGTGCTCCTCCTGCTCCCCGACCCTGGATAGTAAGTGCCCTCGTCTCACTTTGTATTTATCTCTTTCTGTCTCACTTGTCAGGAAAAACACAGAAACACATAAATAGACTTAAAAAAGATAAATAATATGCAAATGTGGGCCTGAAGTGAAAGTGGCACCGGCTCACAGTCCAGGAGGTGGTGAAGCAGCCGGTGTCCCAGAGGAGCGGAGCTAACAAGCGCTGACCTTCTTTGTGAATTGGGTTGCGTGTGAACGACCATGGCGGCGCACCGCGGTGTTAATAGATAAAGTCACGGGGTTGGGGCTCTCTGGTCAAATACTGTTTGTTGCATTGAAGGGCCTTTTTGTAAACTCCCACCATGCCCCAGAACCCCACCACACTGTAAAACACCACGCAGAAATTCAGTGAAATTAACTCATCTTTTCCCGTTAAATGAACATCAGTCCCTGCTGGATTTCAGGATACCTTTGTTGGGATTGTTGTGGCCTAAAATGTCCTATTTCACAGCAGCTTTTCTAAAAAATTATGATGCATGTTGTAATGTTAAGGTGTGAAAATTGCACAAAAAAAAGTGATTTTTAAAAAAATAATCAATTAAAAACCAAAGGCAGCTTCATCCAAGAAGAATAAAACTACACTCTGTTCTGAGTGTTCTAAGTAATATTACCAAAAATTACAAAAAATTCAAAATATTTATTTATATTTCACAATTTACCTTTATTTAACATTTATTTGTAAATGAAGACGCTCAAACTCAGTCAAAAAAAACAAAACAAAAAAAAACCCCGCAAAATTAATTTGAGCAAAATTCAAAAATATAAAAGTGCACAGAGCCCTGATAAATGTCAAATGACAAAATAAAAAATGAATACAAAAAAAGAATTGAGATGTACACGTTTGATATTTGCGCAGGGGACTGCTGTGATTGGTTGAAGTCACAGGAAGCTATGAGATTGGTTAAATTTGCAGAAAAGCTGCAGTAATTGGACAAAATTGCAACACTGCACAAAATTGGTTGAATTTGTGTTAATCCCTGGAGGAACTTAAATATATGCCATTTATTACTCTCAAGTTAATTCAGTTTAAAATGTCTCATTTTTATTTTCAAACCACTTCAGAACTTATATACATAAGTTGTTCTGACTAGAAGACTTTTGAGTTGAGTTAATGTACTGCTGCGAGTTCACTTAACTCATTAAATTAAGTTTTTAAAAAAAAGAAAATTGACAGCAGGCAAAGATTGGCAAGTTCCCAGCATGCAATTGTTTGAGAGTTACAGTAACTTGCTGCACGTGAAGAAAAACCATGTGTGTCTTTTCATAAAAATAAGAAAAATGCAAACCATAATTAAGGTTAGTGTTGGATTCACACCCCACAGATATCATTCAACTTAATATCTTAACTTATAGAACTTGAAAGTTTTGTCAAGCTCACTTCACTTAACTCAGCTGGTTTTACATTCTCAAAACTCATAACACAGTAAAGTTGAGAAAACTTACTTCAAAAGATCTTTTAGTTTTGACGCCAACTCAAATTCTTGAACTGAAAAGTTTTACCAACTACTAATCTTTTGTGGAAATAATAATTAACTTTTCTTCTTTAGAAAAAACTTGAATCTTTGTATTTTAGAAACCCAAGAAAAAAATGTGTTTCAAAAATGACTGAGTAAACTCATTTAAGTGAAAGAGAATATTGGTTAATTGTTTAATATTTGCAAACAAAACCATTTAATTAACTGGCACACAAATAATGACATATAAGGATCAGAACTCATGGTGATCAATTTTTTTTTTTAAATACAGTACAAGTTTCTACAACTCAAAACTTAAAATTTATCTAAAGAAGAAAAATAAATGATCTCAACTACAGATTATAGGTTGATAAATTTATTTTAGCGCTTTTTCAAAACTTTTGAAGTAAGTTCTTTGACTATATTTTTACAGGAAAGACCATTTTAAACCAATTTTCCAACCCATTTTCAGTTAACTTATATTATGGCATCAGGGGAAGTCACATTTCTAAGTTGAACCAACTTAAAATGATCTTCAGTGCACTTTGGGAAGATGAGTGCGTTAGCTGGGATTGAACACACACACACATACATAAACTACTTTTGATTCGTTTTCCTCTCTGGGAGTGATATGATAAATTGATTTATGATGAAGGACAAATTGTTTTATAATTTGGCCCCTTTCTGATTGTCCCCTCACTCTCGCCTGCCTGCTACCGCGTGTGCTGCTGCACTGGGTTTAATATGAAGCAACAACAACAGCGAAGTGCCATCTGTTGGCATGCGGATTTTCTGTAATCTCTCTTTACTGATTACAACAATGACTACACGAACCTCTTAAATAATTATCCCACAATGTAAAAAAAAAAAAAAAAAAAAAAAATAAAAAAAGCGAAATAATTATAATCATTAACTCCCACCAAGTCTGCCACTCCTCCAGCAAATGAAGGCTGTCAGAGAGAGAGACAGAGATAAAGAGAGAGACGCAGTGAGAGAGAGAGAGAGTTTTTCTTCTGCTGTGATGCCAATCATGTCTTATTTATACCAGCGGGGTAGAGTAGCACACAGCAGTGACAATCTTAACCCAACAACACTGGAGAGGAAACTGTGGGAAAATTGACCCCTCTCCACCCGCCACCCCTGCACCTTATGTTCCTCTTTTTATGTCTTCTTACAGAAAAAAAAAAAAAAAACACATCCTGAAACTGGAGTGCAGGTTACAGTTTGTAGTTTGTCTGACATCACGTTTCCAGCAGAGGAATCAATGTCAGGTTTCGGTTTACAACAATCAGAAATTAAACAAAAAACAAAAACAAAAAAGCTTCTGTCTAGACCTCATTTGGTTCGAAGTGAATGCAACACCTGTTTCTCCACTGTCAGCGGCCTCAATGGTCCACAATGCATTGCAGCCAGAGCACAAGTTGTGTGTGAGTAAAAGCTGTCATCAGAAAAATGACAAAATCATCCGCTCCCTACCGATGCTCAAAGTGCAACAAACAAAGAGAAGCAAAAAAGTTAACACCCTTTCTTTGGGGGCTATTAAAAGGCATTCTGGGGAATGTAGGAAATCACTACAAAGACTTAGAAGAAAGGCTGAGGCCATGTTTGTAGACCATTCCTGGAATGCATGAAGGATAAACAAACATAATTTGATGGTATCTGGGATCAACATCTTTTCTTTGGGATACAGTTTCAAAATAAGAAGATTTTTATCCACAGATCTTATATAAAGCACTTTAAAGTTTCTTATTTCGAATAGGTCAGAGATTAAATAAATATTCAGATCTTTTTACTAAAAGCAGCAATAGCAGTGTTAGGGAAGCTACTTTTAAAGAATAGTTTTAAAACTTCACACTGGAAAAAGTTGAACTGCAGCATGGGGAAAGCAGGGAGAATGTTTGGTTCACTGAAACTACTTAGAAAAAGTTGTTTAAACTACTGGTCAGAAAATGATGAGGTTGACTTTGTATATGTGGTACAAAATTAAAACAAAATACACAAAAAAATATGGACATAAAGACGGAAAAAAATTCAATTTGTTGTAAAAAGCGCTTGTTCATGTGTCGCACTTGCTTTGGTTTTGTATTCATTTTCAGAGGAGCAATGATAAAATAAAAATAAAGAGTCATTCCTTTCCTTTTATGGCCCAAAACTGTTTCAGTTTTCAGTAGTCAACTACACAAGAAGTGGCAAAAAAATAAAAAATAAAAGTTCTTGAAGCTACTGCAAACTGAAGTTAAACTATTAGTCCAGTACACTGGCAAGAACACAATATGAGAATAAAAATACTGTTAAAAGTCCTGCATTCAGAATTTTACTACAGTCAGAGAAGATATTTTCAATATTCACAATATTCACAATAATTAATCTATTATTGTTAATTATGTATTACAGTGTAAGCAACATTTTTAATACTGTAGCTAGTCAATGTGGAGATCATTTTAACTCTGATGATGAACTTTTGGGTTGTTTAATTTAATTAACATCTTATTTTATAAGCTTTGTGCATAAGATATGAATCTGCAGAACCATAGACAGATAAATGTAGTGGAGATTAAAGTAGAATGTTTATCATCAAAATCTTAATATGCAAGTAAAGTACAGGTACCTCAAACATCTATTAAAGTGCAGCACTTTAGTAAACATATTAGTTTAAAGTAAATACAGATACATACACATTCATTGGAAGTCACAGCCGTTTCCCTTTTTTCACCAGCAGGTTTAGTTATGTGTGTGTGTGTGTGTGTGTGTGTGTGTGTGTGTGTGTGTGTGTGTCTGTCTGTCTGTAAATGCTCATCCAAGTGTATGTGTGAGCAGGTCTGTTTATGAATCTCTTTCTATATAAGTCATCCGTGGTGTGTGTGTGTGTGTGTGTGTGTGTGTGTGTGTGTGTGTGTGTGCATCTGCAAGTTTGTGTGTGAGCGCTTTGTGTGAGAAATGGTGTGAGAATGCATCAAGGGGAGCATGTGTTAGCTCTGCTTCCAATATGAGGGAAATCTGTGGCACATACCTCCGATATGACACAAGCCAAAACGACATGACTCACCCATGCTATATTTGATTAATAAAACTACAGCCGGCAAAATGTGTTTCAAAACAACAGACTATAAGCGAGGCTCGGCCTGACTGCACAGACGCAGGATCGCATTATTCTTATTAAGGTACGAAGACGAGCATGAAATCTGACCTGAACAAATATGATATCATCTGAATGTTACGTTTTACGGTTAAATATGTCTTCATTTTTCACTTTAGGGAGACATGTGGGTGTTAATTCAGACAGGCCGTTGTCTCAGCTTGTCCTGAGGAGGACAGCTGCCATATATGTTTAAATCCCTGTGGCTCTGAATCTTATAATAAATGTTATAACATGAATTTCCCAGCTTCAAGAGAAAAGGTTTCCATTGATTAGCACTTTGCAAGCAATCAATTTTTACAAACCCGCTTGACCCCCACATCTCTTTCTGTGTTTCTCAGGAAGCCAACTCTCAGGATGACGCTCTTTTACGAATTAAAGTTAATACACAGAGTGTAAGAGTATTTATTGGACACAGGAAGACAGGAAGAAGAGTCATGTTGTAAACACTCTTAGAAATAATTGTTCTTCCTGGTTGAGAACCACCCTTTTTTTTTTTTAAAGGATTTTTCAAGAGTTCTTTGTAACACTAAGGGGTGTATGAAGAATCTTTTTCATCCAAAGAACCCTTTTTGGAAGAAAGAGTTCTTCAAGGATTGTTGAGAAAAGGTGCCTCAGTAGAACCCACTAGGTGGGTACTAGATAAAACCCGTGGAATATAAAAAAGTTCTCAGCAAAAACCCCAACTGGGTTCTAGATAACACCCTTGGAATATAAAAGGCTCTTGGTAGAAACCCCTGGGTGTGTTCTTGTTAGCACCCTTAGAATATGGAAAATTTCTCGATAGAACCCTCAGACAGGGTTCTACCTGGATCATTATTACCATGGAAGGGTTTTCTGTAGAACCTCTCATAATAAGTTCTGGCTGGAACCTTTCACAGATGGTTCTAGGTGTAGCCCGTCATGTTGGGTTCTAGGTAAACAGGCAGGGGGTCCAAGCGGAACAGTTATAAAAGGTTCCACCATGAACCAAAAAGGGTTCTCTTATGGGGACAACCTGAAGAACCTTTTATGGTTCTAGGACACATCTTTATTTCTACGAGTGCAGATTTAAAGGGGAGTCAAAGACAAATGTGAGGTACCTGAGAACAAGAGCGAGAACGTCTAAACTCTGTTGCATGAGCACGATGACAACAACAACAACAACGATGATGATGGTGATGATGATGATGATGCACTGATTACAGACAACCAGGCGGGATGAAGCATCCTAACCCCACAAAGCAGACGTATCCCTCACTTGTGCTTGTCACATGATCTGCCATCACTCAGAGACACACACACAGACACACACATACAGTACACACACTATAACAGCCCATCACCATGAGAGATGGGGTGGCCACGCTCCTCCAGCTCCAGGAATAATGGCTTGCACCTGTTTACCATGTCACCTCTGTTTGCTAATTGTCTCCTTGAGCTACATAGAGAGGAATTGACGGCGTCGTGGCTTTTTGACAGGCGGGTTGTGTGTCTGTGTGTGTGTATGTGTGGGTGGGTGGGTGTGTTTGTGTGGAGGGGAGACTATTCTTAGTAAATATGTGATGAAACGACTTGCACCAAATTTATGTTATGTTACACAGCTCTGTCCAATACCTGAGGTGATTAGCATCATCCCAAAAAATGAGAAAACAAGAAAATAAGATCTCTATCACTGAGTGATTAGTTTTAATGACACATTAATGTGACACTTTATAAAATAGATAAAATAATTCTCTATGAACAATGAACCGTCAAGGGGACAATATGTCTGCAAATTTCGAGTGGACGGAAAGTTTAAGCCTTTAGAATAGAGGGAAGAGTGTTTACTTTTTTTATGCTGTTGATTTATAATGAAGACTAGATTTCAGAAATATAACAATATTGAATATTACAATATCCGCAATCAGAAAATGTCTCAATACAATACCAGACTGCGACAATATTTACCATGATTTGACATAGTTAATTATTTTATTTTATTACCTGCTTTTGTTAAATACTTGCTTATGACTGACTGACTTTCAAAATAAAAGTGTAAAAACTACTTGGGTAGGTTTAGGAAAAAATTTGGTTTGGGTTAAAATATGTACATTATGTAAGTTTGTGTACGTGATACAACGTAACATATGTAAGTAACGTTATGTAACATTACGTTAGTTCCATATGTAAGTACATAAGTTTAAGAACATGTAACAGTGTAACATATGTAAGTAAGTAGCATAATGTAACATTAAATAACCTCTGTACATAAGTAAGTAAATAAGTACATTATGCAAGTTCATGTGCGTAACACAATGTAACATTATATAACTTATGTATTTATATAGGTAAGTAAATAATTATGTCACTTAACACGGCATAACATATATAAGTCAGTAACGTTATGTAACATTGCACAAGTAAAGTATGTCACGTATGTTCGTGTATGTAACGCAACATAACATACGTAAGTGAGCGACATACTGTGACATCATGCATGGTCCATATGTAAGTAAGTAAATGAGAATGTTATATAAGTTCATGTACGTAACGCAGTGTAACATATGTGAGTAATGCTACAAAAAGTACGTACACAACGAAATAAGTATGTTATGTAAGTTCATGTACGTCGTGCAAAGTAACATGTAAGTAAGTAACATAAAGTAAGTTTCCATAACTTACATACTTAAGTAAGTAAACAAGTATGTTACGTAAGTTCATGTACATAATGCAATGGAACATACATAAGTAAGTAACGTAATGTAACATTATGTAACTTCTGTACCTAACTTACATAACTTATGTAACTTATATACATATCTTGTGTCATATTGTAAGAAGAAATCAAAGTGGGACATGAATCCCTGGTCTCTTGGTTCAGAGTCCTCCCGACCTCCTCAATACACAGACTTCCTTGCTCTTCATAATACATCACGCGACTTCGACAGGGCATTAAAACATAATATCACAGGGGCACCTCCAGAAGTGATGCTACATGTGTATCTACACGGTCACAGTTTGAAGCACAGGGGCACTGACCAAGCTGCCATATCTGACACATTGGGAGTGAGAAAAGCCTGGTTGATTTGATATGGTTGATATTTGCAAAGTCTGCATCAACGTGGTGACACCCTACCCTACTTCACCCTACATTCACCCCACACTAATGCAATCAGTGTGTCAGACTTCCATATAGTGTGCATGCACATGAACATACAATAATGCATTGTGTATTGGAAGCCTCAAGGGTTTGTTGCTGGAAGGATGTCCATTCATTCTATCTGTCTGGCTGCAAAAAAATGGATGACTATCTTTCTTCTTTAACTCTGTGTTAGTTAGCGAACCACTGACCCACCAACAAACTGTAATGGGCAGCAGCTCCCAGATCCGAATGTCTCAGCAGTGTGGCTGAGAAGCGCGGCGCAGCTTAACAAGTGCACGCTCAATTGACTTTCCCCCGGATAAACAAAGATTTAAATGAAAACAAAAGATGCGTGCGCGGGCGTGTAAGTGTGACAGACACCTTTAATATCCTCCCCTTTCCCGTGATCAATCGGTGTGATCGTACCTGTGTGACTGCCGCCGCTCCAACGAACGCCGGATGTCAGGAAGAGTGCCGACAGCTCCACAGAAGGTGGGACGACAAGAGCCTGTAAACAAAGCACACACACCAGGAAATTCACAGTCACCCACATTTGAAGCTTGACAAGTTTGCCACACTGACAGAAGAGAAATACCCATTAAAATATGATCCCCCCGAACCCCCCCACATCTTTATTTTTCCTCAGGACTTCCTGTGAGGACGTGATGTCATTTACACATCCGTGAGTAATCTAACAAATATATGAGCTGTAATTGCTTGTGTATATCAATCTTTGACTTTTTTTCATTTTCTTATTATTATTAGTTTTTAATTTGACACTAAGATATCCAGTTCAGGACGAGGGAATCATACTAAGACGCGCGAGGTTTATCATTTGGGAGTCAAAATACAAAAAAACAGAGAGCTTTGTTCTCATAAAAAGAAAAGTGTGAGAGGAGCCTACGCAGCACAGAGGATGTTATCTGATCCAGCCGTGAAGCCCGGCCGCTTAACGCCAGAAAAATAATCAAGCCGACACAAAGTATGTGAAGTAGAAGAGCGCCACTCCCCTTTAAAGTAGCACGGAACCCGCTGAGTGGCATCTGAGCTGAAGCCTCACAGAGAGTTTTAAAGAAACTGGCAGCAGCTGGCCTTGAGTTTTAATCTGAGTCATGATTTATGAAATTATAGAGCAGGGGTGTCAAACATATGGCCCGCAGGCCAGAACCAGGCTGCCGAAGGGTCCAGTCCGGCCCATTGGAAGACTTTGCAAAGTGTAAAATATTGCACAGCAGTTATTAAATGCACAGTATGTAAATTCTGCAACTTCTAGTCTCTCTCACATTAAAACAATAACAAAAAAATGTAGCTTGATGGCACTGCAAAGTAGCATGGGATCATGGGAGTTGTTGTCTTTACTGTTAAACAAACTCAGGAACAAATCATGCTCATGGACAAGGTAATATATTAAAGTTTCATTCACGTTGCATTTAGTTGCGTTTTGCTAACTCCCGTCCTTACTCCCTGACAAATCCAATTTTTTTTCCCAGAAGTCATAGCAACTAGCAAACAGGTTAAAAATCTGCGAGCAGGAAAGGCACCATTACCCTGAATAAATTATGGATTCCTCCACATTTGAACATTGTTGGCAACATTTGAGGTAACGTAAGTACACAACTAGACAACATATACAAAATATGTTGAGTGTTTTTGGATATTTAATGCAGAAAAGTTACAGATTGTAGCTTTAATTCAAGACCAGAATACAGTTCTCTACTGTAGAACCAGACAGACACATCAGTAGACTGATGTTTTCAGCCCAGTACTGGCCTAGCACAGCTATATTGGTCTATATTGGAATTGGTTCTTTTGTTGCACATTGTTTTTAGTTTCATTTTAATTTTTTTTAGTTTTACATGCAGCATTTTATGTATATTTGATCATTTTTCTTGATTTAAGTTGTTCTATTTGTGTTTTTTTTAAAAGCTATAGTATTTTTAATGATTAAAATTACCAGTGACAGATTACTGTTACAGTCCCCTCATGTCATTTTGGATTTTATATATATAAATAAAGACTATCAGCCAATATATTGATATTGTTTTTCACTCTCTAATGTCAGTGTTGGCACTAGCCCCAAAAACCTAGTTGGTCGGGTTCTACCCTGTTGCTAAGGCGCTGCCAAAACTTTTGATTTGTAAATGGATTGTGAGACACTTCACTTCACACTTCACCTTCCTCCTCATGAGCTTCCACTGTAGCTGGTGCTGTGATGTCAGCGTTACTACACAGAGGTGGAAATGTGCAGAAAATGACAAAGAAGTTCTAGATCTCGACAAGTTGTTTGAATCATAAAGAGATAAAATATTATCAGTTTAAACTACATAAATGTTTGTGCATTTGTAGATCCACTGTGATTTGTATGTTATAATGCATTATAGTGGAAAAACTGAGACATTGTTGACGTTGCACCTCAGACACCTCATCATGTGTTTTGTAAATGAACAGTTCATTAATTGTGAATATTTAAGAGTTTCTTATCACTAAAAAAGGTAAAAATTTTGGAGATGTTGTTATTTTTAGGTTATTATGTGACTGTTTCACTGGTCTGTCTCACTTGAGAATAAACTGGGCTCTGTGGCCGATGAACTAAAATGAGTTTGACACCACTGTTACAGATGATGTACTGAATAAAACCCTGCAAAAACTTTTTTTATGCTTGATTAATGTGGAAAAGCTGAAAAAGTTATATATCTCCTTTCTTTCTTTGTTGAAGGAACAAATTTATCTGTTTCTACGCAGCTGACTAAACTGCTCCTGATTTACCTTTCATTTTTTGTGACATTTCAAACGTTTGCTTAAATCTGCCGAAGTTTGCTTAGATGGAAATCTGCGAGGTCTCAGTTTTGTATGTTTACTTTCAATCTTTAGCGCTAAATGCTCAATGTCGTGTCGTTTCTGCACCCCGCCACCCAAAGATCACCTGTCAGTCACAGTGTGAGCAACACTGCTGTTCTTTTCTTAGGTTTCTGCAGTGATGGAAGAAATATTCAGATCATTTACTTAAAGGTGTAACCTGCAACATTCTCTTAAATAGACTCATATAATCCCTTTCTTTCTCATTCTTTTGCTGTACTCGGGACATTCCACCAACCCAAAATGTTGGTATTTGACATCCTGATGCGTTTACGAACAGCTCAAGACAAATCCTACTAACTCTACCTGTAAACAGAAGTAATAATCCCACACTGTGAGTCCTGCAATCAGAACCTTCCTTGGGTAAAAGGATGTATTTTGAGCTAAATTTACTTAAAGTATCAAATCTAAAAGTACTCAAAGTGCAGAAAAATGTTCCCTTTCATTGTTTTACTACTGTACATGATGTTTTTGGATTAATATCACTGCTGAATTCATCTGTATGTTGCATTTTACTGCTGTAGATGTTTAAAGTTGAGCTCTTTATATCATATCTATAAGATCATTATATGCTGCTGTACTGTGAGAACCACATATCTCTAAAAAATCAACTTTTCATAAGAAAAGGTCCTGTTTTCAGCTTTTTAACAATGCATTTTCCATCCAAAGGAATTTCAAATAATTTATTTAAGAAGCAGGATAATATTTCAACCGATAAAAGAACACTTCATCCTTCAGTTTATTGGAAAAATTCAAAATATCTACAATCAAAAATCACAAAAATCTCTTTTAAAACAATTGAAATACCTTTACTGGCATGACAAGATCATGTTGGATTTTTAACCAAACAAACTCTGATACGTTTCAGCATACAAGCCTTTGTCAGGGAGTCAAAAGACATTTTACAGTTTTTTGTGATTTTTGAGTATACGTGTATCCCTGTTCAAAGTGCACCTCAAACAGACTCAGTTTGAGTCCAGGAGCCGCTCTTACCATTTCTATATTTGGAGATACATGGTTTTCACCAGAAAGGAAAGCTATGAAAAATTGTAATGTGTGTAGTGGAGTATAAAGTACAATATGTGGCTTTGAGATGCAATGAAGTGGAAGTATAAAGTTGCATAAAATGGAAAAACGTACCATGAATGTACGTAGTAACATTCCACCACGTAGGTGGCGCGCTTATCTGTGCATCCTCATTAATCCTGCATGTAATTACTTAAAAAATTTTCGACCATCAAAGATGTGGGGTCCGGCAAATTCTCATGGCTATTCTGGATGTGGAGAGGCAGCCAGGCGTGGAGAAGCTGGCTCAGTCTGAAACGGGGGGAGGGTGGGGGGAGGAGGAGGAGGGAGGGAGGGAGGGAGGTGGGGGGGTCGGAGGAGGAACACAGATGTGGAGGGTCTGCAGGAGGGCCACCCAGATCTACACCACCACTACTGTTTCAATGAAGCGTCAAGAGTAAAACTCACACACTCGCGTACTAGAGAACACACACACACACACACGCTCACACACAAAGCCACGACATCGCCTTAAGTCACAATCTAAATTGGCTCCCAAGGGCATACCGACTACCTTGTTCACCAAAGGCATTGTGTATGTTTTCTGAGTGCTTAGCATATGCTGCCGTAACCTGAGATCTCTGTGTATGTGTGAGTGTGTGTGTGGCTCCCGTGCACGCACACACACGCCTGTACACAAACACACAATGTTGCAAGAAAGTTGCTCTGTTTTCTCCCTTTACGTATTTCCCATCAGGCCCTTAATTAAATTCAAAATAGTTCACATCTACCTATTAAACCATGTTGCACCAACCGCCCACCAGACAAACCTTGAAAGAGACACAAATACAGGCAGGCAGGCAGGGTGACGGGGTGGGGTGGAGGGGGAACAGAGAGACAGGTTGTCTTTTATAAGGAGAGAAAGTGGTAGGCAAGAGAGGAGAAGCTATAAGGAACTCCGCTCAGATCACACGCAATGAGGAATGTCACGTCTGCTTTTTATGCTGCCATATGATATCGTAATACTGACGCGTGAGAGGTAAACGCGCTGATTCTCTCTGTCATGTAGAACCTGCGCCAACATGTTGATAAAATGTGATTGATGAGGTGTCCGTCAGTCCATCACAAGACTCAGGTCTTCTGGACACGGTGCAGGAGATTAAAAATTATTTTCTGATTATATTTTATTGCTGTTTTCGTGATTAAAACTAAATATGGAGTGAAAAAAACAGCTAAAAAACAAACTATAAAAACAGCTTAGGGTTATTCACTGTAAAACATATAGAAATTTAGTGGAATCAGCTAATCTTTATTGAATAATTTCACAGGAATATATACGTTTTAATACCTTCAAGTTAGTTATTTTCAGACCACTTCAGAACTTATAAACATTAGTTGTTCAGACTTGAAACCATTTGAGTCGAATTAATGTACTGCTGTGAGTTCACTCAACTCATTAAATTAGGTTTAGAAAGAAACTCAATCCTCATATTAGCAGACTTCCCAGCATGCAATTGTTTGACAGTGACAGCAGCTTGCTGTGTGCTGTGATAAATCATGATTGCTTCTTTTCCTATTAATGAAAAAAGTGCTAACCATGATTAAGGTTAGTAGAGAATTCATTCCCTGCCACTGTACACTTGATTTAACTTAATATCTTAGGCGTACTGAACTGCCATCTTTTCTCAAGTTCATTCAATTTAACTCAACTTGGTTTGCATTTTCAAAGCTCAAAAGTCCACTTTGAACCAATTATTCAACCCGTGTTCAGTTAACTCACATTTTAAGGCAGCAGGGGCAGTTAAAATTTCAAGTTGAAGCAGCTTAAAATGTTTTACAGTGTATAAACAGGTTAAAATTGCTCTACCAGAGTGAAATATCACAGTAAAAGCTACTGACACTTGATCAAATCTGCTCCATCTATGATTTGATATCAAAGCACACTGCAGAGTAATGGAAATCGCTAACATTTTAAGACAGTCTAACCTTTCCTGTGTTTACCTTATTAAAGAGTGTGTACCTTAACTGGTAGCGCAATACACATAAGGGGGGAAAAACAATGTGTATAAAGCCGGCAGTGTTTAAGCAGGCGAACAGTAAAGTAATAGGCAAGAGCAGTGAAGTGTTGATTCTACAAAAGATGCGGGGGGAAAAATTGCACCTTAGTGCACACACACACACACACACACACACACACAAGGAATCACACACACACACATACACACACATACCCCTCCTCAATATACTCCCACAACACGGCCGGCTGCCTGGCAGCCGAAGTTAACATTTTCAGAGAAAATATTCCTTGCCTCCAATAGTCCGATGTAATTCATTTTCCATCTCTGTTCATTAATCATTGTTAAAATTAGTGATCCATTTCTTCCACTCTGCCATCTGCACTCAGCTTCCTAACAAACATGACACCTCAGCGCATAATAAAAGCTGACAGCTACGAGGAGGCCTTTCCAAGTAGCTTTCTGCATATGTGCACCTCCACGACTTGATGCCGTTGTCAGACAAAAGTAGGTTATTTAGACCGCTGGCTGGAGAGAGCTGCATATGAGTACACACACATGTGCATACCCAAACATATATGGACACATATGTACATTCAAGTGCATGTATACACTTAATGTGCAGTGGTGGAAGTAATGATTTACAACTGCTCATGTAAGACATTTTTTGGGGTACTTGTACTATTATGATTTTTTTAAAGGTAGTTAAAGTTACTACAAGGAACTTCCATATTGTGTTGATTTTGGAGGCCCATGTAGACAAAAACGGTAGTGTTTCCACTCTAATAACCAAAAATATAGTATAGCTATATTGGTATTCATGTATATGTTGTCCAATAACAATAACACAACATAATGCGAATTGTTATTTTTTGTTTGGTTTGGTTTTCTTTGTTTTATGGGCAGCATTTTACGTATATTTGATCATTTTCCTTCATTCAAGTAGTTCTTTATCTGTTTTATTTATAGTCATTTATAATTATTAAAGCTACTACAAAGAACCTTCATATTATGTTGATTTTGGAGCCCCCTGTGGACAAAAGTGGTAGTGTTTCCACCACAATAACCACAAAATATAGTACAGCTATGTCAGTAAAGATGTATATGTTGTCCAATAACAATAACAGAACATAATGCAGATTGTTATTTTTTGTTTTCTTTGTTTTATGGGCAGCATTTTATGTATATTTGATCATTTTTCTTAAATCAAGTAGTTCTATTTCTGTTTTTTATAGTCATTTATAATTATTAAAGCTACTACAGAGAACCTATCTTTAACCTAACCTAATTATGTTGATTTTGAGCCCCCTGTGGACAAAAGCGTAACGGTTTCCACTGTAATAACCACAAACTATAGTATCAAAATTAAAATGATCTAAATAAAAGTCTGTTTCTTTTTAACTGGCTAACATACTACTCACTCACTGGGAAAATATAAACAGGCTGTTTCATCTGATTTCAAAGAGACTCCGACCTGGTGGCAGCCATTAAGAACAAATATAAATAGCCATTTTTTTCGCAAATGGTCTTGTTAACTTATTTAGGTCATATAGAAGTATTAGTCATAAATTGAGACTTTTTTATAACCAGTTAAAAACTCCTTGTAGTAGCTTTAAGTATGCATTACACTATGTAATCTACAAAGCTACTTTTAAAATCTTAAATTGCTATTGTGTAGGCCTAGAATTTGAATTAATAACCAAACCCACAAACGTGCGGATGAAAACCATGAAATATTGATTTAGACTGAAGATTTGGAGAAAGAGAAACACTTTTTGATTAAATGACTTCTATAGATAAACCATAATACATCAAAGGTTAAAAAGTAACTAATACACTGAGTAGTTTTTGAGAAGAATACTTCATACTTTTAAGCATTTTTAACACAAATATTTTACTTGTAGTTGAGTGTAACGTCAACAAAGTAACCGTACTCCTACTCGAGTACAGATTTTCAGCTTTCCACCATTGCTTGTGTCTCTAGAATATGCAGCTACAAAGAAAACAATCACACACAATCTGAGAATTTATAGTCACGTGCACACACTTTCACACACATGCACCAGCACATACACAAAACAACAGATGTGCCTAACCTTGAGTGGAATGTGCTAAAATCCTGATAAGGACAAATCTCACCAATAATTCTCAGCAAAAGGGGTAAAGTGAGGAAAAAGAGACGAGAAAACATGAAAAATAAGAGCAACCATGAAACCCAAGAGAGCGAGAGGAAACAGAGAGAGAAAGCTCCTGTTGTTCGGCCCTACAAACAAGCTTTTTGCTTTAACTTCAGCTGGAGCGGTGTTGTACTTTTCCGTTTGCATTTGCTTCCAGCAGCTTGTGCGTATTTGCTGTGATACTGTAATATCAGCTCGGCTACACCCTGATCTCTGGGAGCTAATTCGGCTGAAGAGGCAAGACAGTGAAGGTAAAGAGGGAGTGAGTCACTGGGCCAGACGAGTGCCCCTCGCAGGTCACCCAGGCCTCGTAAACACCCCTCTGATTCCCATAAAAATACCTTGATGGAAAGCTATCGACTCCCCAGACACCCAGCAGCATGAACACGTGCAGATTTAGGTGCATAAAAAGCAGCAGGTTTAATACACTAGAATACTTAAAGTGATTTCAGCTCATTTTGTAAGTATTCCAGTGCATTTATTGCCCACAGACTCGCAGTTTAATCAAGCATAAAGCAAGGATGCACTCTCATATCTGTGAATTTAGCTTCATTTTTTTGGAGTTGAAGGAGTGAAACAAACAGGTAGAGCCACATGAGAAACCCCGGCTACAAGTCAAATCTTTTACACTTTACACCCCGTCATTACTTATTCATGATCAAATGTGTTATTTATTGCATAATTTCTATTATCACGGAATAACTTTTCCACCACAAACAAGTGTAAAAGCATGAAAAATATATCAAAAAAATCATTCAGAAATTCACCGAGAACACATCTGAATGCCACCCAAGCTTCTTTCTCTGTCTGCGCTCTCTCCTCACTCACACACGCACAGCTTACTCACGGTACCTTCCCCCTAGTCTCTTGTTAACACCCCCCCACCCCACCCCAATGCACACAATACACACACTCAGAGACACACACACACGGTCAGGATCCCTCCCTGGCGAGGTGTGTGTGTCTCTGCCTGAGGCACAGCACATTAATCTATATAATGCCCTCAAAGAGAAGGCTTTTTCACACCGCTAACTGCCAAGGACTACGAGGGGCAGCGGCTGAGCCATGATTCAGCTGTTAGCCCAACTGGCGTCCCTGCGCACACACACACACACTCGCACCCCCGCACGCCCCTCCCGACGCACACACACTCACACACACACACAATATGTTAGCAAGAGTACACACATACACCCTTTGCTGGCAAAAAAGACGACACAGACACCTTTGTGAGCTCATCAACACTAGAGCTGTTTTTGGTTAAGTATAAAAAACTGGCACTTAATATTTGCTCTGGTTCATACTCTTTTTTTTATCAAACAGTTCCTGATTTAAATCATAATTTTTCTATATCTTATTTCATTATTAAAGTTCTCGTCTAGGTGCTAGGGTATGGGGAAAAACTAACATTCAGTTTCTTTGGTAAAATAAAAAATACTTTTGTAGAAAAACACAGATTTGTTCTCTGATTTCAGCTTTTTAAATGTGAATATTTTCTGGTCTCTTTGCTCCTCTCTGACAGTAAACTGAATATATTTGGCTTGTGGACA
Organism: Lutjanus campechanus; assembly: GCA_027495735.1. NCBI lineage: Eukaryota > Metazoa > Chordata > Actinopteri > Lutjaniformes > Lutjanidae > Lutjanus > Lutjanus campechanus. The sequence goes on from JAJHUR010136840.1 coordinate 36,957, forward strand.
AAATAAGATGTTTGAGGACGTCATCTTGAGCTCTGGGAAACACTGAACAACATTTTTCACAGTTTTCTGACACTTTATGGACCAAACAAGTCATCGATAAATCAAGAAAATAATCAACAGATTAATCAACAATAAAAATAATCTTTAGTTGCAGCCCTAATAAACTCAGGTATAATATCAGCACTAGTACTGGAAGATTTCAACACGGCTAACCGTTATTTTCATAATTGATTAATCTGATTATTATTTTCCAGATTAATCGTCAGTCTATAAAATGTCAAGACAATGTGAAAAATGCTAAATCCAAAACTGACGTTTCCTTCTGTCCAACCAGCAGCCCAAAACTCTTCATTTAATCTCATAAATGACAACGGAAAGCAGCAAATCTTCACATTTTAACAGCTGGAACCAGCAAATTATGAAATTGTTTTACTTGAAAAATGACTGAAACAATTAATCCATTATCAAAATAGTTGGCATCTAGTTTTAATTAATTGATTAATCGATTAATTGTTGCAGTTATTATATTAGCATTGATATCAAATATGTCAACCCAGCCTTGGCCAGTGTGACAGACAGACTGTTGCCTGTATGTGTTTAAGCTCCATAATTTTGATTACATAGTACACTAGGGCTGCAACTAACATTTATTTTCATTACCGATTAATAAGAAAATTGTGAAAAATGCTCATCACAATCCAGATTCCTTCTTTTGTCCAACCAACAGTCCCAAAGAGCCAAAGACTCTTCTCTTTACTGTCAGAAATGACAAAAAAAGTAGCAAATCCTCACATTTAAGACACTGGAGTCAGGCGATTTTGCTTGAAAAACGTCTGATTATTAAAATAGCTACCAATCAAGTCTTGTTCAATCGACTGTTGACTGACACTAGTGGCTGCATGAGTCAAGAGAGTTTCCTGTTCAATTTTTCAGTCCAAACCCAAAAGACTCTTAATTTCCTGTCATACATGACAAAGAAAATCAGCAAATTCTCACATTTCTCACATGGAAGCAGCAAATGTTTGATATTTTTGACTTGAAAAATGATTAATCGATTATCAAAATAGTTGGCAATTAATTTTCTTTTTCAAATGATTAATCAATTAATTGTTGAAGCTACAGTAGCTGCACAAGTCAAGAGAATCCCCCACTGAATTTTTCATGTTTGACCGGTGAAATTCAGACAGCACTCGTACAAATAAATCCAGAAGAAGCTGTCTTGTACGCAACACCTCCTTCACTGTCAGCAGACACCACAGAAGAAGACTCCTTACTGATGTTACCTTGCAGGATTTCTGGGCTCCACCGTCCTCATATTTCAGCCTGTAACCTCTTGCCAGTGTGTGAAGTTGCCCGGTGCAGATTTAATATTCATTTGTTGCACGGAGGGCCACAAAACAGACAGCTCGGAGCGGTGATTGGAGGGCCAGTGCTCAGAGACAGACGGCGAGCAGAAGAGCAGCTAAATCATCTTGACATTCACCAAGAAGTAGCCACACAGAAAGCCAGTGCTGCTGTTAGTTCTCCCATCGACTAATTTGGTTCTACTTAACCCCTAAACACCCCGCGTGTGCGCACACATACACACAGGAGTGGACACAAGGCAAACAGAGGCTGATGCACACACACATACACACACACATGCACACGTTTCACAGTGACACATTTAATTCCAGGTTCTCAGCACATCTGAATTACAGCAGGCTGATGAGGGAGAGAGGGCCAGGCCCCTCCGGACTGATTAGCATCATTTAAGAAAGCCTTCCTTTTTTTTTTTTTTTTTTCCTGCCCGCCTCAGCGACCTCTCTCTGCCGCGCTCCCTCCATCACACCCTGCCACTCGCCGGGGCGACCCACCCACCCACCCAACCAGCCTACAATATGGGTGGCATCCCCGCCAGCACAAGTCAATATGAAGTACACTCATTTACATCCAGCACAGGAGAACGACTCGAGTGCCTCTGGAGCTATTTTATTCCTTCAACTGCTTGTTAGCTTTAGATTCTGTTTTCTAAAAGTGTGGACAGAAGGACATAACTAACGCATATATACGTCAGGCGCCATATGATGCAGTTTTTTTCTGCGCGTGTAAAGTAAATAAGACAGAGCCTGTTTTATTTGTGCATATTTCCCCCCTTCTAAATTATATAAGCCTTGCACATGGCTTAAAATTTTGTAAAGCTTTTCTCAAAATCCTACTTATGGTTGCCATTCTGTGCCAAAAAGTTCATCTGGCCTGTAAATTTAAGCATGGATTACAAATATTCAAATCATGAGCTTACTGTTCAAATAAACATTTCCAACAGGGAGGGGAAAAGTTGCAAGGCATACACTTTCAGCATAATTCCTCCTCTGGCACCTCCCCTCCCCTCGCTCCTAATAAAACAACCACACACAAGAAAAAAAAAAAGCAGGGAAGAGAAAGAAAGAAAGAAAGGGGGGGGGGGGTAAAGAAATGCAAAAACAAAAGACAGAGTTAAAAGTTTGGCTTCTTCATTTACCGTGCGGCTGGATAAACAGTGTTGATGAAATATGTAA
>JAJHUR010136841.1:0-23443 GCA_027495735.1 Lutjanus campechanus
CGTGAGCCAAAAAAAAATAAAAAATTCCGGCCCGTGAACTCACCCGTGCACAGCCCTGTACCGAACCGAACGTCGCGTACCGAAACAGTTCAATACAAATACATGTATTGTTACACCCCTAGAAATCACAAAATAACACCAACAAACAAACTGATCGAGGCTGGCAGTGGTAGACACGCGACTCCTGTGTTCTGTGTAGTAAAATGACTGATTTTGCCAATTTAGTCTGATTGAGCAAGAGACAGCGATATTCTAGATATAGTGTACATATAAACTGATATTAATTTTTTTTCAGATGGGTCTTAGGGGGCTTAGCGTGCTGGTACTGGTACTAAAGTAGCTACTGCAGTTTAATATGCTGACTATTGATAAGTACCTCACACAACCCCACTTCCAATAATCCGAACTATCTGTTTAATATCTATCTTATGTTCAAAGGACAGTCTCTCAGTCATGTCTTAAACTGAATTTTTAATGCTGGGCTTGCTTAGCACATATGCAGAATGATGTTTTTGGCTTATCCAGCCTCTGTGTTGGTTGTTGGTGTTACACCAATATGAATTAATCAAACTGAATATTTCACTGGTGGTTCCATATGGTTGCATTTAATTTTTAAACTGACTTGCCTGCACTCTCCAAGCCCTCCTGACCCTCCGCTTCACTGGATGCCTCTGGCTCGCCTGGAAAAGAACCGCAGCAGAACTCCTCTGCTGCCTGAGCCCACTGCCATGGACATGCTCTATGAACAGCTCAAGGTGAACCTGGGTTTGTGTTTGTGTAAGAGAGAGACACGGAGAAAAATCAGTGAGCAGCAGAATGTATTTAGCAGTGAGTGCATAATGATTGAGTCTATTGACTTTCCTGACTTGATTATTGAGCCTTGTTTTTCTCTTCCGCGCAACTCAAATTACCCTGAAGACGCAATGGAATTAATTTAACAAGACTAAACTAAATTATCTTACCAAAAAAGAGACACAGTGAATAAAAAGCATCTAAACATTACATCCTATTAACATATCTCAAAGTCCCCAACGTTGTACCTGTTTTCTCCCTGTTCCCCAGGAGAAACTGTCCTTCCACAGGCACAGCATTCAGTGGGCCCAGCCGGGTCTGTGCGTGGGCATCCTGAAACTGTGCAGCTCAGTAGAACAGATCAGGGTCCTGGTTCCACAGAGGCTGCCCAATCTGCTCTGCCACACACGGGTCCGACACAATGCCCATGTTTCCAAGTAAGACTGTTGGATCTGTTTTGTTTTATTTTCCAAAGCTTGTCATGCCACACCTGCTGCTTTCTGGCGTTGTAGAAATACCAAATGCTTTTAAAAGGGTATTTAGAAAGGACGGATGTTGGAGTTTTCCAAAAGTCTTCACCAGCAAGGCAGCAGCCCCTGCATGCAAAATAAATCAATCAAAAAAACACAAGATATGCTTCAGAAAATGGTCTGGATGAACATAAAGTATATGCAATTAGTAGTTAATGGGCCACAACATACAAAGCCACTGCTTCCTGTCTCTCCTTATTGTGACTTTTATAGAAGTGTTTTATTAACTGCATCATCGTTTGACAGAGAGGAGTGGGCATGGCTTCAGAGTCATGTTTACACCACAACCAATGGCAGTGTTCAGAACCTGTTCAGTGGCGAGGACGAGAGCTTGATGGAGAGCAGCGGACTGGTGGAGTTCATCAGGTCTCTGAGAGCAGCAGTCACACATCTCCTAACGAAGCTCAACATCCCCCTCTACAGGGTAAAACTGGTTCCAAACAGCCACCTCAGACTTCTCATTTCTGAACTATTGTGTTAGGATTTTTTTAGAAAATAGAAGACATAATGAAAGTCAGTTTCACAATGAACCTTTAGCAGATTTTCATAACATTTGGAGATAATTTTTGTGCCTGTTGCAGGCGTATCAGTATGGTGTGTACACCCGTGAGCTGGTGCAGTTTGGAGATAAACTGTCCATGTTGCTGCTGCTGCCTCCCAGTGAGGACTTCAGCTCCAGCTACTGGCCTCTGGTGGGGACCAAGGAGCCTGGGCTCACCATGCCCCTGCAGATCTTTGAGCTGGGTAGGTGGAGAACTATATTAGCACCATAGATACAGGATATAATAACACCACTGTGTTTTTCAAGCAATGTTGAGTGTAATGGTCCACAAAAGGGGAGCAATATCACTAGCAGTTAAAATGCTAAAAAAATAAATAAAAAAAAGTAAAAATAAATAAATAAATCTTTATAGCGACAAGTTCATCTACAGTAGATGGCAGTCGACACACCCCAAGAAGCAGAGAGGAGAAGCAGCACAGAAGCTACACATGTACAGCTGTGGACAGAGTCAGCAGCAAAACATATTTCATTTGAGATGCCTTTTGCATTTTATCTTGCAAAACAGGGTAGTGTTTTGATCTGCTAGTTTGTAGTTCCTCGATCTGCTCGTTAGTTGCATCACAGTGTGACTTTGTGAATCTGAACTAAGCTTTTAACACACAAAAGCCACACAATAACATGAACATACTAACCGTTCGAGACAGTGTTAGATCAGCAACTCCAGTGTTTAAATTACTGATTTCACCAGCATGGTTGTGGTTGGTTAGGAGAGTGATATTTGGCTTATATAAGGCAGTTTCCCATTGGAAAAGGCTGTCTGGCGTCAAGATAAAGCAGTGAAAAAAGTATAGTGTACACTTAAAATGATATTGACTTTTATAGGTGAACCTTTTATGCCTTTATTCAGAAGGGAAGTGGAAACAGGAGAAAGAGTGTGGGACTGACACACAGCAAAGGGCCATAGGTGGTAATTGAACCTGTGGCTGCTGCTTTTTATAAGTGGCTAAAATCCATTTTGCAGACTCTGTCCACAGCAGTACATTGCTCAGCTTACTACACTGGTACTCCTGCTGCTTCTCTAAACTGGGGTCGTGCTGAGCACCATCTACTGTAGGTAATACACCGATTCTCGATAATTACCTTATAAAAACCCATTTCAAGTAATCCAATCTGTCACTTTAAGATAAAAGAACAGCATGGTGTCCTGAAGACCTTATAATTTAGGAAAAACACCAAGTAGCATTATATGAGAACAAAGTAACAGAAGTAATTTCATATAGCATTCATCCTGTTAACATCAATAAATGTGTCTCAGCTTCAAAGGAACCGAAGAATTTTAAATAATCCCCAAAATAACCATTGAGATGCATTTCAGCCCTTACCAGTTTGATTGGAAAGTGTAGTATGTGGAAAGCACACTGAGGTGCAGTATCTGATCTTTTACTCTTTTGAAGATGAGTTACTTTTATTGTTTTTTCTTATTTAATTAGTCTTTTGATCCAACCTTTCATCCTCACTTAAGGATTTGTTTTGACTCTAATTTAAATCCATCGTTCCTGTTGACCCCTCTTGAAAGTTCCCACGCTAAATGTGTGATGAAGTGTGCTAATGAGTTCTCAGGCTTTTTCTCTCAGCTTTGATGTAGTGATTTGTCTTTTTCTCTTAACTCTGCCTCATCACCAGTTCACTTCTGGACGTATGATCGGGGCTTTCTGTCCCAGTACTGCCAGGCCTGGGTGAGGCTGGAGCTGGACACTCATCTGGCCCAGCAGGCTCTGCGGGAGGCGCTGGACACCAAGGAGGTGCAGGAAGCCCGAGAACGCCTGAACCACATCACTGAACTTTCCCGTGTAAGATCATGACAGCAGAAACAAAAGAAGGGTGCATATTTGAAAGAGAAATAATAAAGTGAAACATGTAGTGCAGAACAGCACAACATACTATTCCACCTCTGTTGCACCTGCTGCTGCTGCAAAATCTCAATAGTCTGAAAGCTTGAAAATTGTTCTGCCTGCTTTTCTTTTAAACACCTCTTCTTCTTCTCTGATGAATACGGGTTTAATGAGGGAAATGAATAAGAAATAAAGGCTGTTGCTTGGATTCACCCATCAGTGAATATGATTAAGTGTAGAAAAGGGCTGATCGAATGTGATTTCGGTTTAACTAATTTAGCAGTTTCAGTATCATTTAATTTCCTGTGTCTTCAGCGTCTGGATGTGGTGTGGAGGGATGCCCGCTGGATTATGGACTGTCTGCAGTGCGTTCGGTCCAAGCAGTGGGTGGGGGCGGTGCCTCTCGGCCTGGTGATGGGAGGAGACCCTCCAGCACGTCCCGATGGCGAGGAGGAGGAAGAGAGTTTGACTGCCAGACTGACGTGGCCCCATCGGATACAAGCACAGAGACAAGCCATTACAGGTACAGTGATGATGTGGGTGTAGACAAGTATGTGACAGATACTATACTGTAGTACCATTTTCAGGATTGAGACAGCCAAGTTAATAATTGATCATTAATTAATAATTAATAATTCTTTGGTTAACATCAAAGTTGAATAATATGCACAGTATAGATGCATTTTCACCACAGGAACTTCCCCCGGGGACTAGGAACTATTTTAACTATTTTAACCACCATTTTTACAAATCTGAAGCCACAATCCAGTTTGCTTTGACACATCAACATGGAGTTACTGAAAAAAGCATACAACAGATGGACCAACAACAATGAAATTCAGGCCTTGTTCAGCGATGCAGACAAAATCCAGTGGGAAATTGGTCTTTATATGGCGTCACTGTTGCAAAAATAATGTGTAAAACCAGCCGTAGGTCATAGGTCAGCAGAATGATTTGCTTAATCTCCACGGATCTTTAGACGACAGTGGAAACAGACAACAATGGGCTGAGGGAACCTTGTAGTTCCTTTAAAAATAGTTTTAACATAATAAACCCTATTGTGGGTGTATTTTGTGCAAATATATATTCTTTAAACTCACAAAACTTAATTTAAAATTCTTGTCAACATCCCATTCTTCATAGATATTACAAGGAGATAGCATACACTAAATATAGAATAGTGCATGAAAGATGCAGGATACAGTTCTCAGCGATGGTTGCCCCATATTGATGTTCAACATAAGGGACAAGCACCAGAAAAATAAGCAAAATACAGCTGGTGTCAAGACAACAGCCACCTGACAAATGATTAAAACTATAAACCAGCACAGAAATGACCATTTACCAACATAAACCACCATGTTCTGAACAGCTTTTTGCATTTTGCAACATAAAATACCAAACTTAACTACACAGTTCAGCACTAGGAAGTGGATTTTACATTACATCACCCATACCAGTGATATAATTTGCCTTAAAATAGATTTTATTTAGTGTGTTTCTGAGAGTCAAAGTGTGTGTGCACGAGTGCTTATTGGACACACAACAGAGCCCCAAACTCCAGAACCACTGGTTCAGCCTGTTAGCTGCAGTGCTGAATTACTGTAACTACCTTAATCTTCAATGCTGCTATAATATGAGGATTAACATCTGAAGTTATTTCTGTCTTCCCACTTCCTTTTCAGATTGTTTAGTCAGCGGGACCCCAACAAATGTTGTCACTGCCGAGTTCTCTGCTCCAGCAGGAATCATGGTTGCTCCTGAAGAGGCTGCACTGGTGTTGACGGAGGGCGTTGCGAAGGGAGGTTACCCTGTAGACATCGCCGCCCAATCAACCGTAGACTTGACAAGCATTGGTCAGTCAGAATTAGGATGCGCAAGTGTTTTAATTGAGTCTGGCCTAGAGCCTGCGGCTGTCGCGCAGTTGGAAATGGGGTACGCAGTTTTGGACACACAGGAGTCCTACACCGAGGAAAAGGATTTTCCTCCCAGCATCTCTGAGGTAATCCAGCCAATGGAGATGGCAGAATTGGTGGACATCTTGCCCACGCTCAGCCTTATTGAGGAAGAGACCCCCAGTGACCCATCCACACCATCAGTAATAGATATGCTAGAAAGCTTTGGACTGGGGATTGGCGAAAACAACACCTTCTTCCACTTAGAGAATTCAAACTTGACCAATGGAGTCGGGTGTCTGTCACAGCCCAACTCGGAACATAGCAGCAGCAGCAGTGTGAGAGAGACGCGCCCTGAAAATACTGTGTTACAAGGACAAGACATGCCTGCGTGTCACGCCATGGTGAACGCCACAGGTAGCGACGTGTCTGTCTTGAGCTGGGATTTTTCTTCAGAGGATACAGAGGCTCAGCATGTTCCCGGCATTCCCAGCAAGGCAATGTGCCTTCCAGTGAGAAACCAGGTGGAGTGGGACAGACCCGCTAACAGCTCATCTTGATATCGACTCAAGTACGAGCCTGCTTCTAACATCTACCAATTTAAAACCAAACAGTAGGCTGCAGCACTGTTTATTGAGACTTTTTTGGCTTGGAAATGACTTTTTCCTTGATCACTGACTGTCCACCTGCCCAGTTAAGTTGTGGACAGAAGATCTAAGTGATACCACTTCATCTAACACATCATTACAGCTGATCAAATGGATGTGGGAAATGAAGATGCCATAACTACACTGATTTATTTATGACATGTCTGGGTCAGCTTAGTTTATAGTTTATCTTTTATGTTCAGTCCATTAGAGCGTCTTGTGTGGAGAAACTAAGCTATAGTGGCAGTTTTTATGACTTGAAAATCCATCAATCACTACACTCATTAAATGCATACAGTTCAGTAAAATGGAAATGTTTGCTTTGTAGTCTTTGAAAAGCTGTCAAACTGTATGTGTAATTGAATAGTTGTGATTATCTTTGGTTTACGTTTGTGCACTTTTGGCATTCCACAACAAAACTGTAGCAAGACTGTTTATATATTTACTTTTCTTGCATCTAAGTTCTGATAATTAGAAACAAGAAATGAAGACAGAATGTGGGTGCTGCATGAAAACCAAACTCAACATGTCAATACAGTTCTAAGAAGGACATTGAAGATTATTTGTTCTTCACTTCCTTCAGTTATTTTCATAAATGATCCTTTACTCTATAAATACCTATTCAAAAGCAGGTTTTCAAAAAATACTCAGACATTTCAGCTATTTGGCTGCATTTATTTTTCTTAGTACCACACAGTGCAAAAAAGTCCTGGGTTTTTGTTTAAAGTAGAATAAGTAGGATTTGTCCATGCTGTTCATAAACACACCAGAAAGATGGTTTATTGTTGAGTCTTCATCCTGGGACGTCAAATACCAACATTTTGGGTTGATAAAGCGCCCTGAACGCAGCAAAATAATGAGAAAATCAAGAAATACTGGCAAAGGTCACAGTCTCTGCAGATACAACCAACACACACTTCTGGGGGGTTATAACTGATGATTAAAGGGATTATGCTCATATGTGTCTATTCTTGTTTAAAGGAAAATTTTGCATATTTATGCCTTTAAGTTAAGGAACATGCAAGCTTTTCAAATTCATGCATTCATATCAGTTCGTTTTGAGATTTGGCCTGGCATTGTGTCTTCTACTTCTATTTTAACTTCATTCATTGCATGCAGTGAGTTAATCAGAGATTGAGCTACGGCCAGTGAAACTTGGTAAATGTTTTGGCAGTAACCAGAGAGAGAGATGGAAATGTATGAGTTTGGGAGAGGGATGGCTTAAAGGGATTTATCACAGGAACAATGGAGACTAAACCAACTATAGAGAAATTTTAGGCGTGTGTGATGAGTGAGGTGGTTCTGGTTGAATTTCTTTCATGGTTTCTTTAAAACAGAACTTCAAAAAGATGTACTCGGTTGAATAGAAGAGAATAGAATGAAATAGCTTTTCCTTGCAGTTCAGTGCCTTTCAATTAAAGTCAAGTTGTGGCTACTTTCACTGGGCTTTTTTTTCTTAAATTAGCTTTGGATTTCATCTTGCATTGCCATAGTTCATATTATTGCGGAGGTATTATATTATATCTGGTAAAGTAACTACTTAAGTGGGTTAAGTTATAGAATTTAAACAATATAAACATGTGGATAAACCACATTTTGAGGTCATTATGTATTAAACTGTTAAATGTGTTGAAACATCCCAAACTAATGTTGTTAAAATCCCAATAAATACGGCCTTTAATAGTGCTTTAGCATTCTGTGTTTCATTCTTGAGATGGTTTGCAATTGTACGCATGCACAAATGGGGCCAGAAAGTTATCATCTGATAATAAGAATTTTATATTATTATTAATTATTCTGATAATGGTAGATTTTATTTAATTTTTAGGCAACATGCTCTATCGAAGCCAAAGTGTATTTGTGGAGTTTTTTATTTAATTCAGTAGAAAGAAAGAAATGAACACTTGGAAGAGTCAGAGCAAATCCATCCAAAAAAAAAAAAATCCATATCGTGCATCCATACTAAATTTCTTGTGTTTGTTGTGCAGAAAGAGGCAAAAGTATAAGTCTGTAACATTTCATTAAACATTTTAACCCTGCAATGCACACCGGTGGTACACTCCAACAAGTGTGTCCACTTATTTTGTCCACCTAATTAGAGCTGTTCTCAGGACTGCGTGGGCGTGCACTGACCAGTGGTGGAAAGAGTACTCCAAATCTGTACTCAAGTACAAGTACTGTTACATTGCTAAAATATTACTCATTTACATGTAAAAGTACTGGTGCTAGAAATATACTTCAGTAAAAGTACAAAGTATTTGTCTCAAAAACTACTCAGAGTATTAGTTACTTTTGACTGTTGATGTCACATTTCTAATTGGTTAAATTCTTAATGGCAATAAATTGACTAATGATTAATCATTAACATCCTTACTCCAATTCTGTGCTGTCACAGTATTTTGTTTTGTTTTCTGTCCATATGTCTTTGTTTTCACTGGCCTGTTTGTGATCAGATCACCTGATTGGCCACAAAAATGCAGATGAAAGGTTTGGATATTCATTCAAATTGTACAGTACTCAGTACTCAACTATGATTTTGAAAGTAACTCAGTAGATTACATGGTGAAATTGATACAGTACAGACTTGAAAATCTACTCATAGTATTTGTAATCAGTTACTTCCACCCCTGGCACTGACTGGGCTTGATTTGCATCACAGGTGAACTTCATTGACATCATGTAAATCCATCATGCCTGCATGTAATTTCATATTTCATATTCAAGCAGAATGGCTGAAAACACAAATGTGGTGTGCAAGGCTTTTAAGAACTAATTACACACGTTATCAATGCATTTTTTAAAATCACACTTGGTTAATAAATGAGTATAAGTGTAATATATGAAATTTCTAATCAGCTTAGTGCCAACTCCCTCCAAACATCAAATAGTCACTGATTAGCAGATCAAAGCAAAACGTTATCAAATTACTCTTAAATTAACAGTCACAACTTCAGTTTTCCCATCACTAATTATTACAGTCACCACTGATGAGTGTGCCTCAGTGGTTCACTATAGATAAGTGGTAGATAAGTGGCTTATTAGTTTTATTCCAATGGAACAACCTCTATGGCAGTGATACTCAAATGCAGCCTGTGGGCCAAATCTGGGTCCCAATAGGGTGCTGGGTGGCCCTCAGACCATTTTCACAAAGAAAATAAACTGATTCACACTGTTTTTCCCAGGAAGGAGGGACACATATGTCCGTTTTGTATGATGGGACAAACTAGACTGTTAGCAACAGAGAGAAACATCTTTGTGTGATGGTTAATTTGAAAATAAAGAATCAAATAAAAATTAGTTAAAGTCCCTCTAATTTTTATTCATTTAATCTTATAAATTGCATTATTATTAATGTTTGTTTATTAGCTGGCCCCTAGACTGCTGTCATTTTGTGAAAGCGGCCTGAATCGAACTGGTACCTCTCCAGATACCAGTCCACACTCTGTACTGACTGGTCCACACTCGACTTGAACCAGCCACCCTCTGGTTATCAAGCTACAGACTGAGCTACTGCTGCCCCAGATAATAAACACTTATTTTGAGGTGTTGCATTCAAGCACCAAAACTGAAAACTCCATCTAATAAGAAAGTTGAAAATCCAGAAGATATACATATTTTTATAATTAATTTTAATTTGGACTTTTACTTCAAAAAGATTTCCTGATAACTCTGGACTGGACTCCTGGACACCTTTGACAGCAACTTGCATCCTCTCTTCCACCTGTAGATTCTGCCAAAAACAACAACAACAACAAAAAGCTGCAACCCAAATGTGCACATGAAGATTATTTTTATGTTTGGAACAACACTAGACTTTGCTCATTAAACTGTCAGCTGTTTATGAGAGGAGCTGCTGTGAGGAGGAGCTTCCCTCAACTCCACCTGCTGTTGGTAGCAATATTTCATGATTACTAATCAAATCAAATACGATTTGTCTGGATTTGATTAATTGATTTGACTCACCCACCACCCCAAGGGTGATTTTTACTGAGTACAGGGTAGAAAAAATAAAACAATCCAATCTGCAGTTACCCATATAAAAAGCACAATAAAATATTGCATGTAAGTGTTGGGATCTCTTGGCAGGATTATTTACTGTGTGGAGCTCCTGCCACCTAGTGTCTCATTTGGCTTTTGCACTAAGAGGCAGGAAAGCCAGATTCCTCAAAAAGCATGTTCTAACAGACTATGAAGGAAAAAATTACTGATGACCTGATTTTTAATGTTGCTCGTGTAAACTGATGGCCAAAACCAGTCAGTTAAGAGCAGAAAAAAAATCTAAAAAAACCCCCTCAAACTAAAAGAGTGACGGGTGAAGGATCTAAACTACATGTGAGAGGGATAAAAAATTTTAAGGCCCTTCATTAGTTTCGTTTTTTATTATCACAGATAAACCTCAGTTGGTGAATCAGTGCTGTTCACAAAGGCATCATCAAATGTCCCTGGTTCAGATGCCAATCATGGTGACGTCCATGACAGATATCTGAGCCAGAAACATAATTAATAAACTGAGGTAAGTCCTTCATACATTCAGCATTTGTTAATGAATTTTAACCAACTAAATAACTTATTGATTTTACCGTTTAGCTGCCTTGGATTTTGGAAAATCTTAAGCCTAATTGAGGCCAAGTGTGTATAATATCTCTTCCTCCTGCAGGAAAGTGTACTCGGAGCTATATGGAGGTATTAAGGATTTGACCAGTTTTGTTTCTCTTGAGAAAAAAACATGCTGTGTGAGAGTATCATACAAGCCCTACAGCACCTTTTGTCCCAGATCCTCCATTTGTTAAGAACTGCATAAATGTCTGTTTTTTTATTTCTGTTTAATGAACAGTAAGACCGTAATTGTAAAGTGTAGTCAGCAAGTGTATTGATTATCTTTGTGAACTGTTGAAATAAAAGTGGAGTAGACTGCACAAGAAAAATAATATGCTACATTTGAGTTTTATAGTTTTGTATAGGTTTTTTTTGTTAACAAAACTATCAACTTCAAATTTGCTTAATGAATTTTGCTCAGTGAAAAATATGCTGAGGTTTTCAGACTTATTACTCAGACTTATTTCTAGTAGAGTGCGGTTGTATGTACTCCATGTAACCATTAGAGGGCAGAAAACTTGCATCAAGTCAAACCACTGCACCACCAGTTATACATACAAAATAAAACACTTTGTCATAAATATAAAATCAATGGAGATGTAAAATACCAATAACGTTTTGCGCTGAAAAAGGAGGATTGCTCCCAACTCTTATTTTGTTATGATGACGTCAAATTAGCCCGTTCCGGTCGGTCGTGTCCAGAAGGGAACCCCAGACCCGCGAAAGATTTCACGATAGTGATTATTTCATCAAATCTATGAGCTTTCCCTAACCTAAACCAAGTGTTTTTTGTCCCTTAACGTATCAAGAGTTTAACCACAGCGCTGCAACACAATAAACCATAATTAGTTTGTAAATATGCAGAATTAAGAACAGACGCATAGAAATCTCGCGAGAATTTCGCAAATCAAGGGTTCCCTTGTAAACACGAACCTTCCGCTCTTGCTCGCAGCAGTAAACATGGCGAACGGCTAGCGAAGTCGTTGAATGCCTTCAGCCCTGGATAATTTCTCTTTCACTGCTTAAACAATACGTTTAACTTCACTTTTGGTACCAAGGGGTACGTGCGTAGGGCGCTGCGCCCTACAGGTTTTACTTGAATAAAAGGTAATGTGACGTTTTGCCTCCTGTGCTGTTCTCTATGCTAACGCGGCCCGAGCTACAAGTGCAAGCTAACGTTAACCCGGCTAACTTGCCAGCCAAATGCTGCATGACTGCATGGGATTTAGATAGCTATTACAAGGAACTTTACTGGCTTTATAATAATGTTTTGTCGCCACGTTAAACATCCACTGCGTTTGACTCAGCTGTGTCTTACAGAGAGAGATAATACATTGACTTGCCTGTTCAGTTGTTCATGCTCATTAGCTGTTCATGCGTTGATGATCTTTATGTTAACTTGTTAGCTAGCAGTAGCTAACTTAACCGTCACACTCGTCCAGTCGTTTATTCTTTTAAATAAGCGTCATATCAGCCTTTACTAATTGTGCAACCAAATCGTCAGTTCTATGTATCAACACTTAACGACTAAGTTATTGTTATGACTGACATAACTAGTTATCTAAATTAAATGGAACGGACCAGTCTCTCAAAGACGCACCATCTACTAGTGGCACCCTTGATTGTGAATTGCATGTACAGTAGATTCAAGATTTAGTTTACTGACATTTGCTTGTGTACTGTCGTACATAAAAAACGACATGCTGCTTCTCCTATCCTAGAGCATTGTTAACACAAGAGCTAATATATATATGTGTACATATTTATATGCACACACGCATGCATCCATTCATTAATTCAGAGAAGTGGATGTTGCAGTTTAAAAAGTGCATGTTTCAGATAAAAATAAATAAATAAAGTGCATGTTTGAGTTAAAAAGGTGCATGTTCTACATTAAAAAAATCAGTGTGTCAGGTTTAAAAATATTTATGTTACAGATTAAGAACGTGCATGTTTCAGTATATGGGGAAGTTGTGCATTTCAGGGCACAAAATAAGCATCAGCTAAATGCTGGTAAAATATGCAAGTGGCTGGTAGATTTGGTTCATGCACCAGTTAAAAAAGACAATGCTGATCTGTCCAGTGGCTGTTAAAATTTGGGCATTCCTAGCCTTTGGGTGGTGTACAAAAACATAAATTTTGCACCCTGGTGCTAGGCAGTATGCATAGCCTTTCAGTGGACACCAATGGTTTCATGACATCTGTCCTCATTGCTGGGATTTTTATACTTTGCAGGGTGAAGGAGACACACCGACACAATGGGGCGACGTTCAACCTCTTCCACCAAGAGTGGGAAGTTCATGAACCCCACCGACCAGGCCAGTAAGTACCAGTCGATCATAACCACGAGCTGGTTCCGCTGCCACCGATCTGCAGGATAACACCTGTTCATTATGAACCTCTTGTTGTCAGAATGATAACTAGTTTATACCTGCTCTCTACCTTCATTACAGGAAAGGAGGCCAGGAAAAGGGAGTTAAAAAAGGTACTCCTGACTTTAAAAGATTCACTTTTTTTTTAACTATACTGTCTCATTTATAATGCAACAGTAATGTTATTGTGTTGATAACATTTTGCTACATTTGAAAATATTTCTGCTAGAACAAGAAACAAAGAATGATGGTGAGAGCGGCGGTGCTGAAGATGAAGGACCCCAGACAGATCATCAGAGACATGGAGAAGCTGGATGAGATGGGTGAGGGGGCTGAATGTTTGTTACTGTTGAGCTCACCTTTGTGCAATAGTTACAGCCTTTTGGACTATTATAGCGCTCAATTATAACTAGCTAAAATTCATAATTGTCTATGTTTCACAAATGTTTTACTGCTTTTGCCAAAAAACTAAAGTTTCTCTCTAACACCTTCATCAGAGTTCAACCCGGTTCAGCAGCCCTTGTTGAATGAGAAAGTATTGAGGGACAAAAGGAAGAAGCTACGTGAGACCTTTGAGCGGATTGTCCGTCTATATGAGAGAGAGAATCCTGACACCTACAAGGAGCTACGTAAACTGGAATTGGACTATGAGACCAAACGGGGGCAGCTGGCTCTCTATTTTGACTCAGTCAAGGTGTGTTTTGTGTAGTGTGAGATGCATATGTTTTTTTTTCCCATTTTGTCTTAATTTTATGCTAATAAGAGGAAGCTTGAGCTTACTTGGTGACTCGATTTACTATCATGTGTGCTATGTCCTCTGTTTCAGAATGCTGAGTCGGTGGAGGTTGACAGCATCCCTTTGCCAGATATGCCTCATGCCCCCTCCAATATCCACATCCAGGACATCCCACTACCAGGGGCTCAGCCTCCCTCCATACTGAAGAAGAGCACCACTTTTGGGTAGGCATTAACCTGTGAATGTTAAAGTTTCCCTCCAGGCACATTAAAGTATGCAAACATACATAAACTTAATCTGAGATCAACCGCTTCAGTCTGAACCACACACAGTTCATTAACGTATTAGCTTCTAACTGGCAGGGGCTGACAGAACTAATGCTAACCCTCTCTGTCTGCACTGATAAATCTGATCTGCGCTGGAGTTTTTGGGTCTTTGCTGGCATCACAGTGCACATTACAGAAGAGTACAGCTCCCCATTCAGTAGAGCAAGTCAGTGCAGTTAAAGTCAGACATTTTAGGAGACATAAACATAAGTAAAAAACATTTTTGAGTGGAGGGAATCTTTAAAGATTTCTGGAAGTAAACTCACAATTTGGTACCTCTGATTATCACAGTGCCGCTATGGTAATTCTGTTCTCAACTCATCTTTCAGTAAAGGGCCTCTGTCGTCATCCTCTGGACCGATTTTGGCAACTGTGCCAAGTGTGCCTCGTTTACCTCCAGGGAAGAAGCCCCCTGGTCCCCCACCTGGGCCCCCACCTCCACAGGTTCTGGCTCTGTATGGCATTCCTGCTCGACGAGTATACGGCACAGACATTGGTAACCCACAATCTGCTTCCTTAATTATGACATTTCTGAATACTTTTAGTAATAGTAGGACCTTGATTTTACAGTTGTGTTGCTGCTCACCTGTCTGCCTCCTGCCTTGGCTCTTTTTTGCTGTCAACAGACTCTTCCATTCCTGGTTTGGAAAAGGACTCTGCCATGGAGTTGGGAAGAGATCGGGACAGTGGCAGTGAGAGCGACAGAGATCGGGATGATGTGGATGATGACGAAAGCGACTCCGAGGAGGACAGCGAAGAAGAGCGAGATGAAGGCGGAGACGGTGACCAGAGAATGAGTGTTGACAGGCAGGATGATGACAGGGAAAGAGAGGAGGACAGAGACAGAAATGAAAGACATGCTGGTGAGTGTTTCAGCAAAAATTTGCAAGGTCTCAATATTAAACCAATTATTTAATTTTGTTCATGTACTAGTGGTTTCTGATCTTAGTGTTTTTTATTTTATAGAAATATTATGGATTGAAACATATTATAGTTGCAGTTGCATTATTACAGAGAGTTGTGCCATGGACAAAAGAACCAAAGGTGATAAAAGACATATTTTGTGGGAGATGGGATGGTACTCTGTAATACACATTGAAATATTTGCAAAGATTTACACATTTAAGTTTGCATGGACCAAAAACATTTTATCATGTATTCAACAAACCTTGATGAAGGAGAATGACTCAGGAAATGAGTTACGTCTTATTAACAACAAACCGGTTGCAACTCAAGTTAAAAAAGACTACTGGAGGAGATAAGCTGTTTAGAAGGCCTGCTTTGGTCACACTTAGGGAAGTTCTGGTGCAATTCCTTAATTCTTCAGTTTGTTTTGGTGCCCTGGAGCTTCATTTTGGCATTGTGGGCCTTTTTATGCCTTTATTTGGAAAGGACAGCAGAAGTTAGGACAGGAAAGGGGGAGAGAAAGTATGGCTACTGTAGAGGACTCAGTCTCAGTACATGGGGCACATGCCAGGTTGTAATATTTCTGTCCATCATCAGTATCTGAAATTCACTGCATTGCAAGAGATATTAACTGTAAATGACTTCTGGTCTACCTTCCTCGATGTGTGTGACACTGACTACTTCAGGGTAACATCATTTAATAATTTTTTACATGTCTCATAACTTCTTGTGCAATTTAAAAGAAGCAGCAATATGTCATTACTTTTTTCCTCTTACTGAAAATGTGAAACTTTTGTCACTGTGTATCTTGGACTTAAACGTCTTGTCCTGCGTCCAGGTTAATAAGTTAAATTTGTGCCTCTCAAGATCACAGAACATAACCTGTTAACATGTCTATTTTCTTTTGTCTTAAGATGTTCAAAATGGACACGTCAACAAAGTATTTTCTCTCATCATAAGATGTACAAATATGACTTCTTCATGCAGACACAGAACTGAACATTTTGGGCCAATTTGTGTTCTTATACTAATACATTGTTCTGATGAATGTCTAACCATTTTAGGTCGCAGTGTACGTTTTGCGGACATGCCTCCAGAGGCACCCCGTGAAGGAAAACGGAAGAAAAAGAGGGTGGTGAAGAGGACTAAGGCCATTACCCCCCTTCAGGCCATGATGTTAAGGATGGCAGGTACTGTAGAATATGAATGTCTTTGCTACATACTTACTAAGCTAGTACACCTTTCTGATGACATGGTACATGGTATTTTGTATCTTCAGGTCAGTCAGTTCCTGAAGAGGAGGAGGAAGAGGAGGTAGAGGAGGAATACACAGATGAATCAGACACCTCAGACATCGAGGACAGGGGACCACCAGGGGACAACCAGTCCCACCTTATGCCCAATCAGCGTCTACCCCCTCCTGCTGTGCCAGCGGGACAGCAGGGGCCTCCACACTTGCAGGGTCCACCAATGGCTGGGCCTCCACCTCTGGGTCCACCCCCAGCTCCTCCAATGAGGCCTCCTGGTCCACCCTCTGGTCCGCCACCCGGCCCACCACCAGGTCAGTTAAAACATTTATTCGCTGGAATACTGTGCTTCAACTCTGAACTAAATACTAGGGCTGCCCCCAACTTAAGATTTTCCTAGTCGTCTTGTAGTCATCAGTTCAAGCCATTAGTCGACTAGTTGATGCATTTTTTTTATTTGAATTTGATTATTTAGACATATATTTAGGGCACAAAGTGAGCTGCCTGTTAAACACTAATGGCAAAAAAGTAATGAGCCAAAATATATCAGGAGCAAGGAGACAGTTCTTTTTCAAACCACAGAAATAAATAACTTCACAAAAGCAAATACTCAACTTGATGGATGATGTATACTTATAAACAGACTTGCTAAGTTACAAAGTCGCTCCTCAACTGCTTTACACCTCCTGTCCCTGCCTGAACCTGCTGTGTCTTCATTGTTCCTGGAGTCTGGACGGAGCTGATTTAACATTAAATCAACCCAGGTGCTGTATTCCTGGTAGTGTTGTCAAAAATATTAGTAAATATTGCTACTGAAAGATTTTATGTCCTCAATTTTGAGTCAGTTTGTCCCTGTGGTATCAAAAATGATATTGAATATCAATATTTTTCAAAGCATTGTATCAAAACGAGAAATTCCAGTGTGGTTGTCAAACCAGCCTCCGTCGGTCTTGGAGGCTGTATCCTTGTCTAATAGGACAGCTAATTGAGCTAACCAGCTGAAGGCAGCTCCAGCACAGTTAGCAGCAAAGCCCCGGTGACGACTGTGTCACAAGAGAAAAGGTCTGTGTTGTTGTGAGGCGCAGCTCAAAAATGGAGCTTGAGGTTTTTTTTTTCCTGCAACGTAAATAAATAAAAACATGGGCGACTAATAGCCCACTATCAGGGGGCAGCTTTACTGGATACGAGAATAAATCCATGGACCTGTTGTTTTAAGGATGTGCTGGTTGTGCTCAATATCCATATATATTTTTTGCATCATTTAGATTATGTGTCTATTTTCTTTAGGTGCTCCTCCATTCTTGAGACCTCCTGGTATGCCTGCAGGCATGAGGGGCCCAATGCCTCGTCTTCTGCCTCCCGGGCCTCCACCAGGTCGACCACCAGGCCCTCCGCCAGGCCCCCCTCCTGGCCTCCCACCAGGCCCCCCACCACGAGGGCCCCCTCCAAGACTACCACCGCCAGCACCACCAGGTGGGCAAATATATACTTATTTTAAATGCTGCTCAGCTGCAGTGAATCGTAAGGCAGTAAAAATAGACTTTTAACATGTCATTAAATACATGTTGGCACATTTTGTGTTCGAATCTATGGCGGGTTGAAGAGGAATGTCTCATAAATTTCTCATCAAAACCCATTTGTCTTTTGTTTTTACAGGTATCCCACCTCCTCCCCCAAGAGCAGGAGGGCCTCCACGTCCACTTGCCCCACCACTCTCCCTCTTCCCTCCACCTCTCAACTCCAACGTGCTCAGTGCTCCTCCCAACATTGTCCAGCGGCAAAAAGTCTCAGGAGCCAACCAGGATGGTTCACAGAGCAACCTGCCTCCCCCTTCCATGCCAATGCGACCGGGTGTCATGCAGATGCCTCCTCCCCCAGGGACAGCTGCCGCTTCCACAGGCACCAATCCTGGCAACAACCCTCCCAGCCACCACCACGCAGCCACCATCGAAAAGCGAGCCAACATCACCTCTGTTGCAGCAGCTGGGGGCGGCCTGGCAGCGGGTGCCGGCTCTGGCGGAGCTACCATCTCTGCCAAACCTCAAATCATCAATCCAAAGGCGGAGGTCACCCGCTTTGTACCCACAACACTGAGGGTGCGTAGGGACAAGAGTGGAGCAATGCCTGGGGCAGCAGCTGGACCTCTTGAGAAAGCAGGGGGTAGTGTTGGAGGAAGGAGAGATGAAGGCATGGGAGGTGGACAGGGGCAGAAACAGCAGGCAACAGCTGCTCAGATGGGCTTGGTCAACCCCACCCAGATGGGTGCCGTGTCTCAGCCCAGCATGAAGACTAAGGACCAGGTGTATGAGGCCTTTATGAGGGAGATGGAGGGACTCCTCTGAGACTCAAGAGGGCATTGGGGCGGATGTTAAGTGAGGCGCTCTGAACGACAGGCGTGTATTTGTTTTCTGTGTTTCTGTGCAGAGTTATAGAGGTAGCTGTTTTGAGGGCAGTCAGCTAGATTAGTTTCTCCAACGTTAACCCAGGAAAGGCTGCTACACTGTCAGCACTGGTCTCAGCAGGCTCAAGTTCATTTGATCACTTGATCATTTGTCATGTCAAAGAGAATGTGAATTACATGTACATAAGACATCTCATTATATGTAATTGGAAACATTTAGATTGGTTACTATCCTCCTAGGTGACTTGTATAAAGAACACTATTCTCTGCACTGAAAAAGATCACCAGAGACTACCAAGTGCTCTTTGTCTCCAGCATGTTGTTATTTTTTTCCTACAACTGTGTCTTTCATCCGGCCAGCTATTTGTGATTTACCATGACAAGAAAAAGAATTTTTGTATGATTTTATGACTGACTGTTTATTGGTGTCCTCCAAACATGTTGGAAGTCATATTAAAGGTGTGGAATGTTTGTCAACAACTGACAAATTACATGTTTGAAACAGTTTTCTTCAGTAAATAAATAAACTTTTTCACCTCATGTTTCAGTGTGATGTAATGAAGGAGCCGAAACAAGCAACACATGGACACATTTATATACATATTACAATAATTAATTTCTGGAAATTTAATTGTACTACAGACCTAGTTGTGAGAGGGTACACTATTTTCTTTTCACCACAAAAATAAAGTAGACAAATGCATCTAGTTCCATTATATTACTCAAGAGAAAGTAGGCCGATATGTCTGAAACCTAGCATCTCACACCAAACCTACCTAGATGAATAAATAGCACTTAAGAGAAAAATATAAAATATAGAAAGTATGTATTTTTTTTTTTTTAAGTTATTTTTTTGGCCATTTTGTGCCTTTATTGGATAGGACAGCTGAAGAGTAGACAGGAAATGGGGCAGAGAGAGGGGGGACGACACGCAGCAAGGGGCCGAGGGCGGGACTCGAACCAGCGGCCGCTGCAGAGGACTAACAGCCTCAGTACATGGGACGGATGCTCTACCAACCGAGCTAAACCTCCGCCCCAGAAAGTATGTATTTTTGATATTGAGGACAACTGTTCCCTTATGATAAGATAAAGTAAAATAATCCTTTGTTAGTCACACAACAGGGAAATTTGTATTACAGCAGCAAAGTGGATTGCGAAATAGAAGCAAAGGCCACTTGGCCCTTGGTGTTGTCACTTTTTTGAGGGCACAAAGGCCAAATGCCAATGAATACTTAAGGGTAATGAGAAATTTTATTCTTTTTTTTTTTTTTTTTCCTAATTTGTTAATGCTAATTACAGGGACACTGGAAGTCAGTCAGAGGTCAGTTTATGTAATGATATATTTAATAGTGGGTGATAAGTAAGTTAGTATGGCTTAATAATGAGTTATTATCTTAAAATAATGAGGAACTTTCTCAACATAGTCATTAAAGGATGACAAATAATTATAAAGTTTATCATTATTTTGAAATACCGAGTTATTTTGTGATAAGTCTATTTTGAGATACCAATACTTTAAGGCGTTAAAGTGAGTGAGTTTTATGTTGTGGATTTCGTGGGGTATGTTTAAACTGTCACGATTTACAGTAGGCTCTGCAATAACGAGGATGTATGAGGAACAGCAATTCCCGTCATACTTTGCAGTTCAAACTTTCTTCCGCATCTGCGCAATGCGGAGCTGACGACACGTTGGGGCGAGCAGCATGGCGGACGTAGAGGAAAGCGTGAAGGCAAACACAGATGAAACACTCGAAGGTTCGAGTTCTGATGATGATAACAGTCACATTAATGGCGGCGAAATCGATGAGCCAGTGAAGAGCTTCAAGGATTTGGTAAGTTTACCCCACAGAGTGAAGGAGAGGCGTAATTTTAGCAACATAAACAAGCAACAGCACAGCAGTTACGGCTAGCTTCACTGAGCCAGTTTCATCTGTAGGTTTATCGTATGAAATATTATACCTGGAATCTGACAGTGGTTAAAGAACGGCTGTAACTTGGTTTGTAAACGTGTCTAAGGTCTCTACCTGGTGTCTCTCCCGTCCGCAGGGCGTTACTGAAGTTCTCTGTGAGGCTTGTGATCAGCTGGGATGGAAGAGTCCAACAAAGATTCAGATAGAGGCCATACCAGTAGCCCTACAAGGTGAGTGATGATCACAGTAAGAACTTTCTGTCAACTGACTCTATCTGAATAGTTTACTGTCACTGCCCCCAAGCTTTCTGTGTAGCCCATCAAGTGTGTAAGTACCCCAGTGAGTAAAGGTCATCATGTATTCAAAATGTTGCTGAAGTGAACCTACAGATGTATGATCAGTCATGGGTGCTTAAAGTCATCATGCAGCAGAATAAGCCCTGTTGTATTGCATTACTATATAATACATTATTGTATTGTTATTACTGATGCATTGGCATTTAAGCAATTAAGGATTTTAATGTTGCAGCTGGTTGTTGTGGAAATAATTTTACCTATTTATATGCTTTTGGTTTTATTTTAGGGCTAGGCAATATGGTCAGAATCAAAATATCAAATATGTTTTTGGTGTGCAAGAAAGATATACAAAATAACTTTTAATTATATCTGACAAATAAATGTGTGAATAAAAAGTGCAGCATATCTCTCTGACTACAAGGAGTTTTTAAGCAGTTATGAATTACCTATACATTAACATTTCTGCTTAAAATATCTAAAAACTCTAGACCTGTGCTATAAATTTTGTTGAGTTCTGTACTTACATTATGCCAAATGTGTCCAATAATGTTCAAACCAAGAGAAGTCCATTATTTATTCAGATTAACAGTTCATTTTGGACACATGGACTAAATTTAATTTGAATAAAATTTTAATATTACCCTTGTGTATGTCTGATGGAATTTTATCAGCCATGGTGATTGCTTAAAATTGAAAATAACAATTCCCATGATCCCACACTACTTCAGGATGTCCTCCATCTACATCTTTTGTCATTGTTTTAATGTGAGAGAAATCCCTCGCGGCAGAAGGTGCACATTGCACATTTAGTACTTATGCCTCTGCATGATCTACATGAGCAAACAAAAGCATACACATATTCTTAATGCCAGTCACCGGGTCAGATTCTCCTCTAAATCAGATGAGATTTTTCTTTAACCACTTTTATTTTTGATGTTATATATTGTGTGTCTTGGAGTTGAAACGCTGCCACTTTTGTCCACAAGGCCTCCAAAATCAACCCAGTATGAAAATTCTTTGTAGCTAGTTTAAATAAAAATGAAAATTGTCAAGAAATGTGCAGTTAGTTGTAATTGCAAGTTTATGTAGTGAAGTACAATATTTGAATAAACACATGCAATTACGTAGTTACTTTCCTCATTTGCTCAATACACATAACTTCATTAATGTCCGTCTGTACCTTCTTCTTGAACTGCAGGGAAGGATGTTATTGGCCTGGCAGAGACTGGTTCAGGGAAGACGGGTGCCTTTGCTCTACCCATCCTCCAGTCGCTGCTGGCCTCACCCCAGAGGCTTCACACCCTCGTCCTCACCCCTACTAGGGAGTTGGCGTTTCAGATCTCTGAACAGTTTGAGGCTCTGGGCTCCAGCATTGGTGTTAAGTGTGGTACGATTCCTTTAAAGGTTATCTGATCTAATGACGCAGATGACTTTCTCTGGTTCTGTACTTGAGGCTTGTCTCATTTCTGTTGCAGCTGTCATAGTTGGAGGAATCGATATGATGTCTCAGTCTTTGGTGCTGGCTAAGAAACCACACATTGTTATTGGTAAGTGAAACTATACTCAGTATTTAATTCGTACATCAATATTCCATTTGTGTCTCTGGATGTGTGTGTGTATTTGCTTGTGCTGGATCAGTGTGAACTATTAATATCTACACAAACTTCCAGTTGTTTCAATATTGTCATTTCAGCAGGAATGTGATAAAGTAAATGAAAATGTGTTTACAGCCACACCTGGTCGGTTGATAGACCACATGGAGAACACAAAGGGCTTCTCCCTACGAGCTCTGAAGTACCTGGTCATGGACGAAGCAGACAGAATCCTCAACATGGACTTTGAGACTGAGGTGGGTAGTTACAAACTCTGAGGTAATGATGTCATTGCTTTTATGCAGTTTCCCCCCTACATTTTGCTTCATTTTATAATATTTTTTTGTAGTGAATGTGAAGAAACAATCACTTGAGTGGAAATATTCCTTAATTTTACTGAGCATATTTCGACAAAAATAATGACACTATGCGTTTATTTGCTTTCTGTTGCTGCCAGGTGGATAAAATCTTGAAGGTGATTCCCAGAGAGAGACGCACCTTCTTGTTCTCTGCCACCATGACCAAAAAGGTAGACAACAGTCCTGCTTTGTTCTGTTACTGGTCACTGGAAACCAGTAACCAGGAAAACTAATAAGTTAACACCAGGAGATTAGACCATAGCCTGGAAGGTTTTCCTCTTGCTCTGACATCCTTTTACTTGGTTTACAGGTCCAGAAACTCCAGAGGGCGGCTCTGAAAGATCCTGTAAAGTGTGCCGTTTCCACCAAATACTCTACAGTAGACAAACTGCAGCAATACTACGTCTTCATACCATCAAAGTACAAGGTAGGGCACAGAGAAAT
>JAJHUR010136841.1:23463-48142 GCA_027495735.1 Lutjanus campechanus
AGCCAAACAACAGAAAATTAAACTATTTTGATAGTTTATTTATCATAAATAATGATCTTTTAACCAAAATCACTGTTTCCAGATTCCAAATTCAGGTTATTGCCTGTTAGACTAAACATCTTTGGGACTTGGACTGTTGATCACACCTAACATTTTTAAGATGTCACACTTACACTTACTTTTATTATTGTTATTTCATGTGGGGGGTTTTTATGCTGCGCTTAACTGCAAAATTGCCTTTCAGGGACAAATAAGTTTCAATATCAACTTGAACTTGCCTCAAAGATTAAGTGTGTAACATTTAGAAGGATCTATCAACAGAAATGGAATATAATATTCATCAGTATGTGTTAGTTCGTGTATAATTACCTTTAATTTTAATTAAACACCAGTCTTTTACTTCATCCTTTGCAGCCACTGTGTGAATGTCAAACAACTATGGTGCCATTTTTTGGAAGAACAGCACCCTCTTCTGGTTTTGCGTCATACTGCAATACAATTTTAAAGACTGCATAGGTTTTATTTGTTTACAGTTATTATAAACACTATCTTAATTTATGATATACTGTAAATATATAGACTGACAACAAAAAACACTGTAAATAAGCTTTTAATTAGCACTGATGAAAACTGTCCCACAAAAGGTTAAAAATATTTGTGATTATTTCATGTCTTATTCACTCTCTGAATCTCTGTTCCTTTGTCCGTCAGAATAAACGTCTTGGAGCGCTAAACAAGTTCAAGTCCAAGTCTCGATCGGTGCTGCTGGCGACTGATGTGGCATCCAGAGGACTGGACATCCCTCATGTTGACTGCGTCATCAACTACGATATCCCCACTCACTCCAAGGTACCTTGGTGCTGACATTCACGTTCTCGGTTTACTTGGTGATGTTGTTACTTGGATTTATCTGAACGGATCTTTGGATCTGTCTGCCTGACAGGACTACATCCATAGAGTCGGAAGAACAGCCAGAGCAGGACGGTCCGGGAAGTCCATCACCTTTGTCACTCAGTAAGAACTGCCTGTTTTTCACCAGTAACCACACTTCCTCTTTAATGTCTTGGTTATTTGATTAAATTTTTAATTATCAAAGTCTTGACATTTTTGTGTTAAAAGTCAGTGTGCTTGTCTGTCACCTTCTTAAAAAGTGCAGCTGTTTATGGTCTAATTAAAGAAGTGAAAATGAGCCAACTGCAGTATGCTGATATATTCTGTTATCTTAGATATGATGTGGAGCTTTTCCAGCGAATTGAAAGCCTGATCGGGAAGAAACTTCCCGCCTTCCCCACCCAGGAAGAGGAGGTGATGATGTTGGTGGAGAGGGTGAGCGAGGCCCAGAGATTTGCCAGGCTGGTGAGTCATCTTTACTGTACTGAGTCAAACAGACACGTTGAATACTTAATATACAGGAATAGACTGAAAACAGTCATAAAATGACCTGTTTACAGGTTTAAAAGAATAAGAGCTCTACAGGTGGAAAAGGAGAGATGTGACATGCTGAACAATGAGGTGATGGATTGTGGGCAGTGTGAACGGTCTGGTTTCCATCTCTATGCTTATTCTTTGTTTTAAAACAGGGACTACGTTTACATGCACACTAATTTTCCACTGTTATTCCGAATATAATGAAATTCCTAATTTGATTCGTTTCGATATTCTGAATTGGACCCTCTTCTGATCATAGCAATTTCTGATTTAGACATGTGGAATATGTTATTATTTGGGTTTTAGGAGCATTCTTTTTGATATGTAAACGGCGCATTTTACCACACACATTCTGCTATAGGGGGAAAAAACGACCTGTCTGTTTGCATTTCTTTAAACCAATCACAAACATCTTGCAGTGGGCAATAAGCCCAGGATGCACCAATGGTGCTGCTGAAAAATAGTGTTGACGGGGAACTTGTTTTGGTGGAACATTTGTACGTCAGGAGGCGAGCTTTACTATGAAAATGACCGCATCACTGCAAAAGAAAAGGTAACAGCTGTTGGCTTGTTTACGTTCATACCATTAGCGGCTCCAGGCACTGATGTGTCATTTGCACCGTGTTGGTTGCAGCTTGGAGGTTGTTCTTGTTTCCTGGGGACTTTGAAAACGTAGATAGCAAATGCCGCTTGAAGCAAGTGACCAATGACAGACTTTGACCCACAGTGTGCATCTGGTGAGTGAGACTAGGGTATGGATGAGCTCCAGCCATTCCACTTTTCCAATTGGAGTATGCACAACTGCAAGTAAACAAGAATATTAGTGGGATATTAATTTTTATTTGTCATGAAAATAGCTGGGTAAGAATATTGTGTTTTGGCGATAAGGATTCTCAAGTAGCTCATCTTATTTGTTACCTAGTAATAATAAATATGGTGATGTTGATGATGAAGGGCTATTTGGGTCCATCTAAATACAGGGCTGCAAGAGTGAATCTAGAAAGAAAAAAGCTTAGGAACCACTGTTTGAAAGAAAGATGGATGTCATATCTGGTTTGTTTCTTCCTCAGGAAATGAAGGAGCAAGGCGAGAAAAGGAAACGGCCCAAAGGAGGAGATGGAGAGGAGGATGACACAGAACAAGCAAGCGGAGTGAGGAAAAAAGTGAAAGGAGGACCAGGGGGTGGTGGAGGAGGACGAGGAGGGATGAAGAAGAGGGGTGGAGGAGCCTGGAGGGGAGGACGCTGAAACCTCTCTGACATTAACAGACTGTACATAACCACAACATATAATGCCTCTCTCTGTTTTTGATGTACAACTTAATTATTAACAGCATATTTTCCACCATTTAGTAGGGAAGCAAACTATTTAATTACAGAAAACGTGCTTTTTTTCCTCCTCTTCTTTGAGATTTTTCCTTTTGTAATAAAAATGCCACAGTAAAACCCAAAGCTTGTGTTTGTGGTTGGGTGATGTATGATTGCGTGAGTTTTGATGAGCGTAAAGTGCTGCTGTTGTTGCCCTCGGACACAAGAGGGGGATGTTTCAGTGTACAGCCGGGGAATGGGAACGATGACTTAATATGTGACATTTGAATGGGGGTAAAGCTACATACGTCTTTCTTTCAAAATAGGATATCCTTCTGTGTTTTGATTTTTTTTCTTAAATGATATTTTGATAAGAATGAAGACTTGAGAGATCAGCTGATCAAAGGGTGCTAGAATCGGTTACACTTTACAGTACACTAAGCAGACGTAACAAGCCATACTTTGTATTAAGTTAGACAAAAACTAGATTTATTAGACTTTATTAAAGGATAATTTGGGACACATTACAACGCAACTGTACTGTAGACTAAGGTGTATTATTTCTTACCGTCAAACCCATATTGCACTATAGTTGTAACAGCTGCCATGTACATGTAAAACATGTATGATGTATGGATGTTTTACATGTACATGGCAGCTGTTACAACTCCCTTACCCAAGACAAATTTCCCCTAGTGGGACAAATAAAGTTTATTTGATTTGATTTGATTTGA
This sequence comes from Lutjanus campechanus, assembly GCA_027495735.1. NCBI lineage: Eukaryota > Metazoa > Chordata > Actinopteri > Lutjaniformes > Lutjanidae > Lutjanus > Lutjanus campechanus. Next base: position 26,932 of record JAJHUR010136841.1, read on the forward strand.
TTTGATTTGATCTTGATTTGGGACCCATTGCCACAGAACTGTACTTTAAACAAAAGTGAAACCACATATTGGCTAAATCCCCTTTTCAAAACAATATGTGAAACCAGATTTATCCAAAGGCCAAAAATTATTGGCCAGAATCACAGAGGTAGAGGAAAATTGTGTCTATGGGTGACTGCACAGACTTATTGTAATACTATAGGCAGATAACGTGGTTTGTTCAAAGTAATATGCATTCATTTTGACTACTCTGTCAATTGTATGGGACCAGTCAAAGGTGTGTGAATTTGTGATTTCACTTTAGTTTACAGTGCAGGTCTATTGTCGTGTGTCCCTAAATACCCTCTAATAAAGTCTATTACAGTCTAATAAAGAACATATAATTTATAATTTTTGTCTAATTTGATACAAAGTAAGGCTTGTTAGTGACAGTAAAATTAAGTGCGACCTAATAAAGTTCAGCAGTGATAATGAAAGCTATTTTGGAAGCTATTTGTAATGTAGGCAAGCAACAGTTTCATTTTTTCATGCATGTTATTCATTTGCAGCAAATTGGGGGGTTGGTTCATTCCAGCCAATCATGGGGAGGGAGAGAGAAAGACCGCAAAGTCAGAGCCCAATTGTCTCTGGGCTGCATCTGGTGGGTGTGTGCAATGCATAGATATTTGGGGGATAGATCTTATAAAGAGTTCACCGCAGGATAATGTCCTGATGAAACGCTTATAAATGTGTTTTCCAGTGAGTTAAAACAGATTATGACAGGCGGCAGCGCACACAGCAGTTATTTGTGCTCAGGTGAATCATCCGGCACGGTGTCACTCAGTGTGGTGTATTGATCTGCATGGTCACTCTCTATGTGAGCACAGTCCATCGTAGGCGGGAGCAGCGGCAGCAGCGGTCAAGTCTGCTCGGTTTAGGAGGGGCCCCAGTGTAGAGGCAGCACTGTGCCCGTGGTGGTGCATACCAAAGCCCAAATACATGCCTGCATTTCAATTGTGTGGAGCCGCTAGTTGCATACAGCAAGGGTCGCGTCAGGGGGATATCGGAGTGCTTGGTGAACAGGATCTGACTGCTGCTTCGCTCACGACACCAGGTAAGTTAGTTTTTATTCAGTGCGAGCACAGGGAGGACATGAAAGAGAAGATGAGCGAGAGAATATCACACCATCAGTGTGAGGGTGAACGGACCCGTGTCGAGGATGGAGGATGGACGTTTGGAAAGTTCGACTGTTGTCATTACTGTATTTTCTTAACCTCAAGGAAACTAAAAAGGAAGAGAGAACATTACATCACTATAGAACATTATATGCTGCAGACTTTGGTGTCAGTTCTGTTGAGACAAACATACCCTTGATCTAAAAATGCCTCTAAAAAATAAAAGAACACAATCAGTGGAGGAACAGATTCATAATCTATACATGTGAGCATTCATTTATTTCCCCCATATATTCTCCCATAAGCCTCAATAGAACTGGCACTAAAGTCTTTACCACAGAATGTTCTATAGTGATGTAAGGTTTCTTTTTTCTTCTTCTTTTTTTTTTTAGTTTCCTCAGCTAAGAACCCACATTTGAATGTGAGGTAACTTGGCCTACCTTTATCACCTTAAAGCTGCTACAAGGAAATCTGATATTTTGTTGATTTTGGAGGCCATCAAAACATAAAAAATAAATTATCTAAATCAAAGTCATTTGAACTGGCTAATTTACTGCTCACTACTTTTAACTTTTGCTGGGAAAATGTAAACAGGATTGTTTCATCTGATTTAACAGAGAATCCGACCCGTGGCAGGCATTAAGAATAACTGTTGAGACATACTCAATCTTGTAGGTGATGGTCTCGTCAGTTTACAGAGGTATTAGTATTAAATTGAGACTGTTTCATAACCAGTTAAAAATTCCTTGTGGTAGCTTTAATGTTGATGGGGTAACACTGAAACTCATAGTAGATATTAAAGTAAGTGCTATCTGTTAGTTGTGTTGAGCGTTAACGTCACATTCATTAGCAATGCCTATTGCGCAGATTAATTACCGCAGGTAGTAGCTGAACTAATATTTGTAAACAGGACTTAAGCTGCAAGTTCCCCCTCTGCTGCCTTTCGTTGATTCTGTGCTTTTTGGGGACTTGCCAATGCACCGTCATTGTATGTGTTGTATAAGCTCCATCTGTACAGGGAATTGCATGTTGTAGATATTATTTGAACGACAGACGTATGTGTCAGCGGATCAATTCATACATTGCAAGGTTTCTAGACGAACACCGGGGACTGGTGGTGTGCCATTGACGACGTCCAGTTTGATGTGCTGTGAGAAAGCGGTGCAGCCTACGCAGTATGCGCATTAGTGTTGTGCAGACCCATTCAGTGACAAGTCGTGCAGGCTATCAAACCTGGTTTTAAAATGTGGTACAACTTTAATTCGTGTCGCCGTTCAGCACGTCAGTCCCCGTACTGGTGACACACGGTATCTCCTCCTCACTGTGTCCTCCTGTGTGTTGCATCGTCATATCACATGTGAGCGCAGGAGATTTTCATTCATACCTTCGATCACACAGAATAATCTGACTGCTTGTAAAGTCGTTTGTCATAGTTATTAGGCCTGCATGTGTATAGTTACAAAAGAACACAAAATATTAGTGAAGAGTAATTATGATAAAGTCAATGTAAAGACCATTATCCTTTATCGAGTCTGTACTGATCACAGATATTGGGAAGTGGAGGGTTATTACAGAGATGTAAAGAACACATGAGGTGTGGATTCAGTTCTGATATTTTGAGTGATATGGACAAAATCAAATATCACTATATTTTTTGACCAAATACCTTGATATAGATGTTCTGACAATATTGAAGGGAAAATATTGGTGCTTTTACAAATAATTGAGACTCTGAGATTTTGATAAATAAACATCAGCAATGTGCAAATAATAGAACAGCTAGAGCATTCTGGCAAGTTAAGAAAATGACATCACTTTCCTGTAATTCAACTTTTAAGTCAGAAAAGACAAGACATATGCTGTATCATGATATGACAGGGCTATAACGAACAGTTATTTTTCTTGTCGATTAATCTGTTGATTATTTTCTTGATCAATCAATTAGCTGTTTGGTCTATAAAATGTCAGAAAATTGTGAAAAAAAGATGATGTCCTCAAATATCTTGTTTTTCTCACAACCCAAAGATATTCAGTTTATTGTCTGAAAGGAATAAAGAAAATATCCACAAGGAGTTGGAATTAGAGAAATTTGACTTTTTTCTTTTAAAAATAGTCAGACTGCTTAATCAATTATCAAAATTGTTGGCAATTCGTGAAATAATCAATTCATAATCCTCATAATTAATTGTCCTATTGTCCAAAATTTAAGATAATATCTAGTCTCATATCACGATATTGATGTAATATTGAGGTATTGCCCAGCCCTAATCCTACATGTCATGTCTAAGTACCAATCCCTGCTCCTCTGTCTATTCTAGGTGGCCACATTGCTCTGGTAAACCCCAGATAAGATGTCTCATCGGAGTGGGCAAGAGGACCCAGAGCGGTACCTGTTCGTGGACCGGGCTGTGGTTTACAACCCAGCCACACAGGCTGACTGGACGGCCAAGAAGCTGGTGTGGGTCCCCTCAGAGCGCCATGGCTTTGAGGCGGCCAGCATCCGGGAGGAGCGCGGCGAGGAGGTACTGGTGGAGCTGGCCGAGAATGGTAAGAAGGTGGTGATCAACAAGGACGACATCCAGAAGATGAACCCTCCCAAGTTCAGCAAGGTGGAAGACATGGCCGAGCTCACCTGCCTGAACGAGGCATCTGTGCTGCACAACCTGAAGGACCGCTACTACTCTGGACTCATATACGTGAGTGACTCAGACCTGGAAACTTCAAAGATTGTCTGTGTTGTTATATACTTTCTGCAGTGGGAAATGATTAGCCTTAAAACTCACAGATCCCCAGCGTCTCACAGCTGTAGATTGGATTTCACCTCTAGCTCTTATAATTGCAAAATGATGGACAGTATTACTTCTTGAATGCACGCTAGTTTTAAGTAAGTCTTTTTGCACTCTAATGTGAAAGTAAGAGCTGATTTCTATCAGTCTTTGTTTGGGTGCAGAGAAGACATTGAGCTTTGTCCTCTTCTGAATGAATCCTGACCACACACACACACACACACACACACACACATTAGCACACAGTATGATTGACGGATCTCGTTAGTCTTTAAACATTGCCAGACTTTCCCCTCCACTGGATCTTCTCTCCTTAGTGCCTCCAGGTTAGAGATTGTTACCTCCCCCCATGGCTTCCCTCTCACCTCAGCTGAAGGCAGCCCTCTTCCATAAACACTACTGGTTTCAGTTTGTTTGAACTGCTCTGTGCTCCCACTGGTGGGCCTTGTTTGATCACAGAGATGGTCTGACCTCTCAGTCTCTTCTGTGGCGGTCCCACTGTGTAAAACTAAACACATTTGGCCCAAAATGTAGGGCACAGGGAATGATCTTGTCACCTAGTTCACATGGCTGCACAAGACCAACATTTTTAAACGTAATCAGCTCCTGAGCAGTTTGGAAAAATATCTGTTGTCAAAAATGTAATCCAAAACAAACACATGCTTAACTTTACCTGATTCACTGTGACCAGTTATTATAATAACATGTCACACGCTGAATTTATCACAGTCGGTGTCTGTATCACTGCCTTGCCACTGTCCTCATAATCCACTTTCACTTCAGATGGAGCTGCTCTGTGATGTTCTACTTGTGATCTTGACCCATTTAGTGACATGTTTTCCAGGAATAGAATGTGGGTTGGTTATCACCTGAGAGACTCTGGTTCAGGGACTGCAGTTGCAATTGTTGCACTTATAATTTATCCTCCTAATTACACATCATAACATCACCGCTGACTCTCAGTGCTCAGACGCTTCAGTGAAGGCGCTATCATCAATTTCCCATATGTTTTGAATGGACGTGCCAGTCCCCCTGTTCCCTCCTGGGTTCTTCTTCATTTTCTCTGTCGTACCATAGTGTCATGGTTTCTGCTTTTTCGTGGTTCAGAATTGGCTTTGGAGCTTGTTAATTTGCCCCGTGGCCAAGAGAAATTGAAAACATGTGTCTGACTGTGTTGATTTTCTATCAGGAATAGAATTTTTCCTTAGAAGAAGAAACCCCCTGTGTTCCAAACGTTTTCCAGTGTGTTTGACTTACCCCCCAAAGCTCAGCTACATCTACTGCAGACATAATATAATGTCTCCCCCAGGCTGCGGTCTTGGGTTGAAGTCGGAAGATGTTCCTATCTGAATCATAGTGTGATCAGCAAAGATCTGCTAGAGTCTGCTTAAAGTTGAGCCAGCCTACGCCTGATCTTTGTGTAAATCTTTACCTTTCTATAGGTTCAGTTTTACGGCATGCTGTAGTCCATAGTTCACTTCACTTCTATTTGTAATTAGGCACATTTTTTAAGTAATTTGAACCAAGATCTAAAAATGAAAAACTATAATGAAGAGATATGCCACCTTGCACAATACAGGTTTATTATTGCTTGTTTATTTGCCCTTAAATTGAACTTTCAAAGTCAGACTCTGCACCTGCTGAACTAGATGAGTCAGTGGTACTGATCAACTACTCCTCTAACCAGTCATATTGGATTTTCTGCAATTCTCATGCAGTTTAGAGACCCCAGTATGCAGGAATATTCAAATTCACTATTTTTAGAATAGGTAAAAATAACACTGCATGCAAACAACTGCACATTTTTTACCCAAAACTGCATGAGATTAGCAAAAAGTGGGCATGCCTGTAAAGGGGACACTCTCGAGCACCCACAGCACCCTTTTTCATTTTGATATCTGGAGGTCAAAGGTCAAGGGACCCCTTTGAAAATGGCCATGCCAGTTTTTTCCCATGCCAGAATTTAGCCTAACTTTGGAGCAATATTGAGCCCTGGTACCAGTGGATGCTTTAGGTCATCTAGTTTCGTATGATACCAGTATCTTGTAGCTTTAAAACTAAGCTCGCTGCAGCTTATGAAAGACAGACAGATGTAACACACACACGCACACACAGCCAAATACTTGATCCCCTCCAGGTTTATGCGTGGCAGAGATAAAAATCCTACTTATTGGCACTAAAGCAACCAGCAACATCTCAGCAATGTTGGTAAAACTGTGATATTGCTCTCCCTCTCTACCTATACATCCTCTGTAGGTTGCAGTCACATACTTTTACTGGACAGCAACTGAAACCCAAAGGGCACCACTGCATTTTTTATTCCCTTGGTGTATGAGCGATTCGTCTATCCTTTGCTGGCTCCTTCTGTGGCCCTTTGCCCATCTGACGGCTCCATCCGTGTGAAGTCAGTCAGCCTGTTTAACCAACTCATTTACTGTAGCAGCTTGCTATCTGTGAGGTGGTGAGTCACAGGCTAACCACAGTGCTACACACTAGGCCTCACCACACTAGCGGGGCTACAAGCAGGCCTTTGTGTCGTTAGATAAGCCTCAGCTGTCAGAAAGCCTCAGCATTCTTCCATGGCAAAAAGATCGTCCGTCTGTCTGTCTCCTGCCGCCCACTTCAGTTCTGCTGCTGTTCAGTGTCCGTCCTGTCTTCACCAACTCTGCTCCCTTTCCCACACTCTGTCTCTCTGCTTCTCTCCTTGTTCCTGCCTCACTGGTACTGGAGAACAGTGACATGCACTTTGTGTCTTTCCTTCTTGCATCTTGACCTCGTTTCTGACATCTGCCCTTTTTATGACATTTTGAACATATCTTTGATTCAAATGCGAGATGTATGCAAGCTAAACCTTTTTTCCCATGTTCCTGCTCCAACCTTGTTCAGTTTTCTAATGTCAGACGTTCTCATATCCCTGTGGAGATGTTTGAGTTGAACTCACATGTGGTCCATCTTTCTGCAGGACATTAACAGGGTCCCGATGTAATCTTTGATATTCTGTTTGCTTTTATGTCACATTGATTTTTACAAACAGAATTTGTGAGTATGAATTGAATATAGAGCACCACTGATTCATACTTTTAAAAGACTGCAGTGTAATAGCCACCCTGCCCTAAAAGTCAGTGAAGAAGAATTTCCAACTTAGCCCCCCAATTCCCAAAAAGGTGGGATACTGTGTAAAACATAAATAAAAACAGAACAATGATTTTCAAATCCTTTTGACTTGTATTCAATTTAATACAGTACAAAGAAAAGATATTTAATATTCAAACTGATAAACATCATTGTTTTATGTAAGTATACACTCATTCTGAATTTGACACCTGCAACATGTTTTAAAAAAGTTGGAAAAGAAAACATGAGGAAAGTTGTGGAATATTAAAAAACACTCACATACAGGTTTCGGAGCAACATATGCTGCCATCCAGATGATGTCTTTTTTTTAGGGACATTCCTGCTTATTTCAGAAAGACAATGCCAAGACACATTCTGCATGTGTTATAACAAGGGCTGCACGATATGGTGAAAGTCATTTTGCCAGAAATTACAATGGCGATATGCAACACATTTAGTAGGAATGATCATTTTTGCACTACAATTTTCACTAGAAAAACTTGAAAAATTGTGATGTGATATTTTTTGGGGTCTGTACTAAACAAGCATGTTTTCTTACATATTGAAAACAAAATTTTTAGGCTACGGTTTCTCTGCAGCACTACAGTGCCACATAATAATGCTGTTTTCTCACACGTTTTTACTTTTTCAAAAGAAGAAATGGAGGCCATATTGCAATTTCCATAATATTGTGATTAACTGTACAGTCCTAGTTATAACAGCGTCGGTTTGAAGTAATAGAGCATACAGAGAATACTAGACTGGCCTTCCTGCAGTTCAGACATGTCTCCCATTGAAAATGAATGAATGAATATGAAGCCCCAAACACAACAACAAAGACCCCAGGCTGTTGAGCACTTGAAGTTATATATCGAGCGAGAATGTGAAAGCCTGTTGTTAAAAGAAGAGCTGAAGTCACACAATGGCAAACATGCCCCTGTCCCCACTTTATAGGAATATGCTGCAGGCATCAAACTCAGAACGAGAGTATATTTATGAAAAAATTAGTTTGAACATTAAATATCTTGTCTTTGTGCTGTATTCAATTGAATATATCAAAAAGTTGGTTTCATTTACATTTTACACAACATCCCAACTTGTTTGGACTTGGGGTTGTATTAAAGCTGCACGAAAGAAGAAGGTGTCCTGCTGCCGTCGATGTTATTTGAAACCATGGATCTCGGTGTATTGATCATATTTCAAAAGCCTAGTCTGAAGTATTCGCAAGCTTTGTTATGAAATCACCAGAGCGAAGCACTGTCAAGGGAATGGTCAAGGTCTCTTCTACTCAACACAGATCAATGACACCGAGGCTGCCTCTGCACCCAGAGCGCTCTCTCCAGCCTCTGCAATGGAGAAGGGCCGATCCACGTAGGCCTGCTGCCTGACTGATCAGAGATGGCAGATGGGGTCGGCTGTTGTGTCTGCTGTTGGCTGTATGTTGCTCAGCTGTTACTAGGCCACGGCATCCCCTCCCCTGGATCTGATTTCACAGTGGAAATATCACCTTCTCTTTCCTGGACTGGGCCAGACATGTTGGTTTGGCAGGCGGTGTTGAGTTAGCCCTGTGCTCTGCTAGCTGGCAACAGTCGTGTGCTCTTTATACTGCAATGATCCTGCAAGATCTTTCACAATAATTCCTGGAGTACAACAGCAAGCATGCAAAGTAAAGTACGCCTTGCTTCTTTTTGATTCAGAGGCATTTTTGTTTAATTGGTAACAGTCACAGTCAAATTCAACCACTGTTATTTTTAGAGATCAGATTATGTTTCCCAAGCAAACACTTATGCACCATTTCCACTCTGTTCAAGACTGCATACTAAGTGGTCTGTGCAATTTTCACCAAATAAAACATGCATGTGGAGAGGTGATAAAATTACGAACCCTCATTAACCCTTCAGCTCCCTGGGACTGTACACATTGACCCCCCCCAGTCCAGGTATCTCTGTGCAGCCTCGCCAGCTGCCTCAGTGCTGCATGTCGCAGAAGAGAGAGCACAACAGAACCCCTATTTATAGCAGCTCCAGTTTTCAGAAAAGGGGAGATTAATTTTTCATTAGCATCGAAAAGGAGAGTGGAGAGCTAGAATTTCATTCTGCCCTCTGAGCTCTTTCCTCCCCTCAGGTTGGGAGCAATTTATAGGAACACGATTCACTGTTTGTTACACCTCTGCTTCTCTACTGGATTGGACCTGAGGGAGTCCTGTCAGCTGGATCCTTGCACCGCACTTCATTTCTGTCTGCCTGTCTCTCCTTCCCCATCTTCTTTTTCCTAACCCTTATGGATTTTTTTGTTCTGTATCAGCATCCGTTGCTCAGTGCTGACTGAGGCCCCTAACTGAACTCTTATGTAATGACTACAGTCTGCTCTCTGGGGCCCCTTTGTGGATCTACAGTATGTCTGCTGAGTCACTCACAGCTTGGTGGCTCACTCAGCCTTGGATGTAGTTTTAATTATGAAGCAGATGTGATGATTTTCGATGCGTGATATGAAGAGATGACTGTAGGACATAGTTTGTAAAATATATCATCTTTTGTTGTTGACTGTACTGCAGGATACTCAACTTGTGACCTGCAGGCCAACCATTTTTAGAATTAACAATGAAAATAAATGGATTCATACTATTTATCCCAGGAAAGCGGGTCCAGCGCCTGTGGTCCCTTGTAACTTCTGCTAAGGGTGACACTTATTGCTGCGTTCAGCTGACCTGCGGAGGGCTGCTGTCCTGCTTGGTAAAGATGAATGAGGGCCGCAAATGTAGAAAGGTTTCCATGAAAAATGGACAAATGAATTTGCCAGTGACAATTGCTGTATGCAAAGTTGCAAATATCAGGAACCATCATGAGTCAACACATGCTAGCTTCAGTGCAGAGCTCCAACCTGGTAGCACCACAAGAAAATTTAATTTATATTTTTAGCTGAAAAATATCATGATCATTAATTGTTTGTTTATTAACTGGCCCCTGTCAGTTTGCAAAAGTGGCTCCTGGGCAAAGCAAGTTGAGTATTTCTGCTGTACTGTTTTATGATATGATCCCATTCATTGAGAGGAGGAGCAACATCAGGATAACAGAAGAAATAACTCTTAAAACAGAGGCTCAGTCTGTAGTCTGTAGAGAACATGTGCTTTTTTTTTTTAATAAACTCCGAGGGCCACATTGAGAGTACTTCTGACTGTAATTCAAACTTCATGACAAAACATGTTACAGATCGGGCTTCGAATTTTTCCAACTCTCCTGATTTTTTAGTTTAGTAATGCGAGTGGTCCTTATAAACAAAATGTCACTGCTGGGTGTACATGTGGTCCCACAAGGAGACAGAACAAACAAACACGTCTGTCACTCTGACCTTGAAGCCAGCAGGGAGCCAGCTGCCTCTGAACACCAGATCCTCCAACCAGATAGACCTGACTGCTTCATAACACGCATCAAGCATATGTGTGGATGTGATCTGTGTCTCTTTTTTTCTTTTTGGTGATTAAATTGCAATGATTAAGCAATTATGAATCAATTATTAAATTATTGATTGATTATTGGTTAATTTTTTTATTTAAAAAAAGTAAAAATTCTCTGATTCCAGCCTCTTAAATATGAATATTTTCTGGTTTCTTTACTTTAGTTTGTGGGCAAAATAAGACTTTAAGGACATCATCTTGGGCTCTACATTACTTAGTCTTACAGTGGTGTGTGACTCGCTTTCTTTCCTCTTTAAGATTTAAGGTACATATATTGGATACATTTACATTTAGCTGTATGTAAGGTTCATGTTCACTAAGTACATGTGGGTAGCTTCTACCCAGTGAGGTATGTGGCAGTGTGTGTTTGTGTAGGACGCTAGAATTAGTCTAACATGCCAGTGATGGAAGTCATGCTACTGGTAAGCAGCTCTTTCTCTGTGTTGTCTATAGGGGAAATCAAAGCCCCTATAACATCTGCAGAAAGAGAAAGAGCCTTGGCCCCACCAGGGCCTCTCACTCACTCCTGGCTGCCCTGCTGCCTGGTCGTTTCAGCCTACAGCATAGCTGAGAAGCGTTCATACCACACACACTCTCTGGGGAGACATCTTCAGGCTAATTACACAGCCAAATGCAACACCACAACTCAGAAAGTAGGCTAAACGTTTGCAGTGCAAGCTACTTGCTCCAACATGAGTCTTTAGAACATTCATACACTCTTTGTTCAAATTGTGTAGTGCTATGTTTGATTTAATGACTCTTTTTGGGACTCTCAGGGCCTTTTCGTTGCTTCAGAAGAGACAAGAGTCTGTTCAGTGTTTTATTAAGTCAGTCTGGCCTGTGTCTATCACTGCGTTGCATGCCCGCTATGATGATGTAAGCTCCTAAAAAGTGGGTAATGACAGGTCTTGCTGCACTGATAGAATGCAGGCTTGATGATTTAAAACACTATAAACTTGCATGCTGCATTTTAATGTGAAAAACACTGATGTTTCATGTTTTGTATCCCTTGAAAATATAGTGGTTCTGATGTTGAGCTGCAGCCTCTTCGTTCCATGCTGTTACTGTTGCATATTAATTACCCCCTGTTTGTCTGTTTTGTATGTTTAATTACAGACATATTCTGGCCTGTTCTGTGTGGTAATCAACCCCTACAAGAACCTGCCCATCTATTCAGAGAACATCATTGAGATGTACAGAGGGAAGAAGAGGCATGAGATGCCTCCACACATCTATGCCATCTCTGAGTCGGCATACCGCTGCATGCTTCAAGGTATGACAGACCATTATTTTCCTCAAATGGACCTTTTTTATCTTGCTTGTAGAAAGCTGCTTCCTATTATTATTTGTCTTCATTCACAGGTTAATGTCATGATCATCGTCCACACTGAGTATCTTAGTGTGTCACAATGCTCCTTATTGGAGTTGTAGAATTTTATCCCAGTGAGCATTTCTTTATTGAAAAGTTGTTTAAAAGATGACTAGTGAAAAGAAAAAGTGAAAGTTTAGTCAAAGTTCACATTTAGACCATATTTCACCAAAATTCGCTATACTGACATTTTTTATCCTCTACAATGTGCAAATAAAAGCCTATCTACACTTTGAAATTCCTCAGTTAAAAGCTGGAAAAAGATGTTTGCCATCAGCCAGTCACAAAGTCTGATTACCAAGGTGAAGGTGCCATGCTTAATCCACTCAGCCACCACATTTTCCAATTAAGTGTTTTTGTTGCTCCTAATACTATGTCCTGGCACATATACCTTTGGAATAGTCAAAGTTGTAATGAGTACACCTAAGTACATGCATATGCGCATTACGCTACAGCAAGAACCACAGTTAATTTACATTAAGAACTTCTCCCATTACAATGTCCTGGAAGCTTCTTGTTGGCAGCACACAGCCTGTATATTTCATATTTATGACATTTTATATGAAACTTTAAATGCATTGAAATATGACTTTGGAACCTTCACACTAATCAATATCATCTCTCCTTCAACCTAAATGGAACAAATTTGTGTTTTCTGACAAATTGATATTCTAACTGGATTTTAACCTGGTTGAAATTTGGGTGAAAAGACGTCTTGACATTCAGACAAATATCGACCAGTTTTGACTAGAAAACAATCTTTAAATCGCAGTTGGTGCTCACTGGGATCAATTGTCATCATCTTCAGGGATATAGAAACAACATTCAATTGGCAAGCAGCATTGTGGTATAGCTAGGTGGGTTGTTTTTTAATACAAGTGTGAGCTCTTTTGGCACAGAGTTTAGCTCACTTGCAGGCAGCATGGGGTTTGGCTGCATAGCCCAGGAGATTAGTGTGTGAAGAAAGTGTGTGAAGTGTGTGAAAGGTCACAAGGTCAGAGAGGATGTGACATCACTGATTATGTCTGAAAGGTCTGCTGTCGTTAGGGGAAGGGTGGGGGGTCTGGCAGGTTTTCCAGCTGTATCACCAGTGTCGGGTGGTTAATAGGTAATTGCAAGGTAAGACGGGGCTGCTGAACACCATCATCAACACTGTAAACACTGGGAGAAGGATTTAGGATTGAAGCGTTAAGTTGCATTGTTCATACTAGGCTTGTTTTCAATATTATTGGCAAGTGGTACGCTATGCTTATGTAACTCTCTGGCTCCGTTTGTCGTTCTTTCTCCAAACCATGAACTGGTTTCTTTTTTGAACCACTCTAACTTTTTCCAAGCCCACGAGTTCAGTTCATAGTGATGTCATGATTTAAGCAGGATAGATTTGTGCAGCCAAAATTCCATATTTTGCGTTTCCTCCCAAAGCTTTTTAAAGAAAATCATAATGATGATGTATGATATTTTATTGTCAGAGCGAGTCTGAAATTTTTCTTGGTCCATCTGGAACATCACAGAGAAGAGAAAAATTAACAAAAAAATAATCCCCATACATTTAACATTACAATCACAGATCCAGGCTCCATGTCCCCATATCTTATTAAATCATGGGACCCTGTATCTCCAGTTTGATGGGAACAATCTGGGTTCACTGTTTCAAATTCAAAAGAAATGGCTCTTTTGTGGGGTATCACAGGGGTCCATGCTAGGACCTAAAGTATGACTATTGTTATTTATATAGGGGAAATATATTCATAAGCCTCTTTTGGTGTCTAATATCTCCTGTGCCAATGTTCTAACTTTTGATTTTTCTTTTATAAACATATAATGTGCAAATAAACTAAACTAATTTAAGGAAATGGTTGGGATCAGAAACAATGTTGTTGGCCAGCCTTAATATGTTATTATGGTAGACTGATCCATAAAGTTTCTCCAGAGTTTAGTCTACAATCTTTGAGCAGATTTTCAGTTTTGACAACACTTGTACAACACATGTAGTATTACAGCACTGTACAAACTGTTCTTTTGCAGACAAATTCAGTGTGGTCTTTCAATACATAATAATGAGATATACTCTTGAGCTTGTTTTTTTTCACTCTGAAAATCACACGACTGATTCTGAATTATTCAACAGTTCAATTAAAACGATTTATGGATTTGTTGTAATTTATTGTGGTCTCCATTATGTGGTTTCCACAGTGTATCAGCACATGCTGCCAGCAGAGATGAACAACATCCTCTGTCAGTTTCAGACAGGAGTAACATGCTGCAAGCGGTGAGGGCTAGAGATGTCTAAGCTCCTAATAGCATGGGTGGTGAGAGGCTGGGCTGCTAGAGCTGTTGTGACAAAGAGATTTAATGAGAAAGAGAGGAAGAGAGCAGGTTCGACCAGCTTCAGGTTGTCATTAACTGGACCTGCTGCACTGATCCTGTAGAGTTGTCTTCATCCTGCACGCACACACTGCTAAGCTGGTCCGTGCCATGAGCTGCAGCTGCTGCATACTCAAAATTTTAGCTTGTTTACAGTTTATATTTGAAACCTATGCCAAGTCATCCACCGAGATAGCCCCAAGTGTTTCAGGGGATAGAGCATAATGGAGAAGAGTTGTGCAACTGTGCACCTCGCTGTTTGTAACCTTGTGAGCATGTTGACAATGTAAAGACCCACAAGACACAGGACTGTGACCCACTTTGGGTCTGACTAATTGTTTTTGAATCTGTGATGTAGAAGAACCGCTGTGATAAGCAGAACCTTTATCACACAGTCTATCAGTGTTTAGACAGCCTTAGTCTCTCTGCTGTGCGCCATCAGAGCCAAACCGTGAAACAACAGCATTACTTTCTCCCTTTTGTTTCTCTTGAATGTTGTTTCACATCTAAAAGATTTAAGTCTTTAAATAACTTGTTTGCCAGTGTTTCACTTGCCTTTTATTTTTTATTTGTCCCTACATAGAGTACATTATCCTTGATGTCATATTGTCACTGATGGTCTGGTTGACCTCCGCAGCTGCAGCTGTCAAGCTCAGGGGTTTTTCTGTCTGACTGATGTGCCGAGGGCTCCCTGTCATTACATGCCCTCAGGCTGTGTTCTGGGCTCTGGTCTCAGCGGGCTGGATCTCCACACAGCTGAGACTTTGACTGGAGTTCTAGGCTGAGCAGAGCCAGAACGTGGGCCATCAATTTACAATGTTTGGTTCAGGATCTTAAAGTTTGTCTCATGTGAAGATTAGAGCCCCAAGCCTATAGAATACTATATTTGTTATCCGTACCAGGAGATGATGCAATTTCTTCCATGTGTGCGTGTCTGTGCATGATCAACGGACCTGTAGCTTGTCCGCAGCTTATCTTGCGTATTACTGGACCAATCGGCCCAGTTTGTTTTACATTTTTTGTGCACATGCATGACTGTTTGCTGAAGGACCCCTGTGATTAACGATTTTTGAAAAACCTTTTGGACATCAAAGGTCGAGAATTTCAAGCAAATGTCCAATAGGATACTAGCAGTGCTGGAGTAACTAGTTACATGTAATTGAAGGACAAAATGAATGTAATTTTAATGTTACATTTATAGACAAAAAATATGTAATTGAATTAGTTTCTAATCAAAATGTTGGTGATTACAAAGGGGTTACACAATGCAAATATTACAAATATTCATTTTTGGGTTGCCTGGCAGAGATCTGTGATCTTCTGATTGCACTCTTCTAGTTAAATATTATAGAGGGCTAATGCTGCCCAGACCTTCTTAAATCTTCTTTATTCCTGTTTTCATCGCTTTTGTGGCTCTTACCATATGTTTCACCCACTAAATATAGGTTTACTGAGCACCACAAACTCAGAAAGAATCACACAAACTCCACCCAACCTATTATCACTATGCGAGATGTTTGTCTGCATATGGGACACCTCTCTTGTGCCACCATTCTTTTCTCTGACCACACCACCCCCACCCCCACCCCCCTTCTCCCTGTCAGCGGCGTTCATTCTTTCGGACCACTGTCCCTCACAAGGGAGGGGGGGACTGGGGCAAAGCAGCCAGTGGAATGAGGTCATCACTGACCCAGCTTTCCATACCATGCTGTGCTAAATTCTACAAGCTGAGTCATCGTCAAGTTGTCACAGTCGTCCGAGCGGCTCTTTACCCGCTTCTGGGCTCCTGAGCAGGGGTGCGTCACCATGGATACCTGTGTGTATCTGTGTGTGCGACCAAAATAACCTTCCCCCTGGGATCTCAAATAGAGGTGTCACTTGGTGAGTGACAGTATTTGAGCTGGCAGCAGTGAGGGACTTTTGTGTGCGTTAATGACTGAATCTCCTTCAGTCTGTTTCATATGGCTAATTTCCTGTTCAGGGCAAGAAAAGCTGAGTCTTTTAACACTCCAAAGCTATTGCAAACTATTTAGGATCTCCTACTGTTTTATAATTGCGTTCTTTCTTCTCTCAGTGACTACCTTTTTCTCTGCTTCTTTCTCTAGTTTGTTCAGTCTTCTTCTGTCTTTTTTCTTTCTTTCAACCAGAATGTTCTGGCTTGGAATAAGCTGAAGAGGAAAATTCCCCACATCCTTGAAGGCATTTTGGTCGCCTTTCACTTAACATGAAAAATACAAACCACAGCTCTGTTGGAAGCTTTGTGGTGGCTCAGTTTGCTTTGTTCCTTCCTTCTCCTCCTTTGATCAGGAAACACAGGGGGACAAGTGTGTGGAATGTCCACCTTCTCATCGCTCGTCCACGTCAGGGTATAGCCAAGGGTTGCCATGGTTAGGCCTCTGTTTAACTGACAACGTTGTGTCCCCATTTTCTCTTATTTCACCCTTTAACCCGTCAGACCACAAGGCTCAGTTTCTGGCACATTTCCAGATTCTCAGTGACTGTGTGTATGCATTTGTATTTGTATGTTTAGCAGTTTTTGTTCTTTTTTTCCTCTGATTTCATTAGTTAGTTTTCAGTTTCTAGCTCATGCTGCTGTTTCTCAGGAAGACAGATTAGACAGACTTACACCCAGGTGCCAACTGCATTATACAGTAGTGTTACTGCAGCTCAGCTTACTCAAGAAACCGCAGCGCCTTAACAGGGCTGGTCATTATTTTCTGAGGTGAATGCCACAGATAGCTTTGTGTATACCACATATACTGTATAGCAGTAGACCTCTGTTCAACAAAACGTTATGTTTTTCCAACAGGCAACATTTTGACAGAATTTGGTTTGCAGCTTGGCAAAGAGATATTGGAAAACCACATACATACAGTGGGATTTCTTTACATCAGTGCCAGTCTTGCAACTCCACCCCATGGTAAAAAAGTTATAGCTGCTTCTTTCACTTTGAAACAAATGGGATCTGGTGGAATCACTTACAAAGATGTGCATTCCTGAAATTTTGAGCAACACAGATGGCACTCTAGGGCACAACATGTTCAGAAATAGCTGAACAGAGAGAAAGCAAAACCAGTGACTGTTTCACCTGTTTTTATTTCTCACATAAGGGTTTGGATAGCAGACCTTTCCGACATTGCTGCTTAAGCAGTGTACATTTCAGGCATGTGGTTGCTAGAAGTATGAGAAGGATGAGAAATTATGAAATGTTTTGCAGATGGCACTTTAAGGCAACATCTAGTCCCACAGAAAACATGAACTTCTGCATGTTTCAGGTGTAAAGTATAAAACTGAGCTCTCACCAACATGTTCATGCTGCAGCACTGCTTATTTGTACTTAATACCCCATTTACAACTGGCATCAACATACAGTCTGTATTGGATTTCCTATCTGGACAAGGAAAATGTAAATGAAAAGTGTAAATGCATAAAAGAACTGTGATTGGAATGCGATTGAATCAGCCAGACCACATCTGGAGGTGGTCTTGGCGGTCGGGTATAAATGAAATCTGTCTACTGTGGCCACATTTTTTAAGAAAAATAAAATAGAAAAGTAGTTTATCTCTGCCTCTGCTTGCCTGCTTAGTCAAGTCCTAACACAGGGGTTCCCAAACTTTTTCATGTCAATGAGCCCCTCAGTAAATGCTAATTAGACACAGACTTTAAATTGGAGCGGATTTTGTCTTAAAGAATTCCCTCTGAGTAATTGAGTTTTTTAATCTTTGAGGAAGATAAAATCTTCATAGTCAATCAATGATCAAATTTGGGATCCCATGAGTCAAATCAACCAATATGGCCAGTCTTTTTTCCCCTGCTGCTCCAACTTCAAAAACATGATAAAAGTTAAAATATTCTCATTTTCCTATCATATTATATCATACCTCAGACTTATTAGACAAAAAAAAATCCAGAGTGCTGTCACTGCTTTCTGATATGTTTTCATTTCCTCAAACAAACCCATGTTGCATATTGTGCATGTGCCTGTGTTGAGGAGACTGTTGCTCACTCTTATGCTGCTACACAGTTTCTTCTGTGAGTTTTTCATAGCACAGTAACCCAACACAGTGTTAATGGTAATTACAATCTGAAACAGTAATACTTCACCGTGGTTGATCATTAAACCGGTAATTGTTTCATCCGTAGCAGGCAGAGAAAAGATAATATTTTTAATAACAGGTATAATTTTAAAGGTTGATTGATTGGTGAAAATCAGTTCCAGGTGAAAATGCAGCTGAGGAGATTGTGCAGAACCTTCAAAAAATCGATATCAAGGATGGCAGTGTCCTACAAACCAAACAAAAATCAGTATACTCACATAGTGGCGTTATGACCACGAAGAGAAGCCACATTTGACTGGATTGCTGCAGTGTGTGCAGGCTGGCGTCCCCTCAATTCATTGGCATCTTTAACTGATGAACAGGGTCATGTCATTTGTTTCTTACTGTATATTTTTTATTTATATCAGTTATGTAGTTATACTTTTGTATAACTACATAACTGTAAATAATAAATATAGTATTTTCTTGCAGTGCCATATCTGACAACAGTCTGAGAAAGCAAAAGCAAAATTGATTTCTTTACTTGTGGAGAGACATAAGCAATGCTGCAGTGTTAGGAGCTATTTCACTTTTCTTTTTTAGAAGAGACAAACACTGTCAGACAAACTATGGAAAGTGTGTCACAGAGCCGACAAAAACACCTGCAGCAAAAGTAGTGTTTAATGGTTGTTAATGGTCAGAATTTTGCCGCATGAACAGCACTGCAGAGAGACACAGCCCAGTAAGAGTCATCCTGCCATGCAGCTACAGATACTATGAAATGATAAGAAATGTCTCTTATCCAGCAGAGCACAGGAGGTGAAACAACAGTCAGAGAAGTGGAAAATGTCTTGGAACACAGAGGCAAGAGGGAGGGAAATGGTGGGGGAGAGAAGAGGGTATGAGGAAGGCCTTAATATTGAAAGGGGTGGTGGGAGAAAGGGCTGAGCTAGGATAAAAGAGGGCAGACCCCTACAGACACAATCAACGGGATTGGTAGTGGAGATTTAAGAATAAAGAGGAGAGAGTAGAGAGGAGAGACAGCAAAAAAAGACAGAAAAACAGAATGAGGGAATCAGGCAAAAGCAAGAGGGGGCAGAGGGGACAGAGTTATGGGGGGAAACAGAGCAGAGGGTACAGGGGAAAGGCAGAGGGGGCGGCCAGCATTGTGCCTCACAATGGGGGCTTTGTGCAGCCTGAAGGGGGCTGGGACCAGGGTGCTGTGTGTGTGTGTGTGTGTGTGTGTGGGTGCAGACAGGGAGGCCTAGAGCTGCAGAGCTCTTCCCTCCCTGGGAAATGAGGCCTCTTGTCGGGGCAGCGAGGGCTGGAGAGAAGGACTGGTGGAGGGCACACCCAGGGCCTGAGTGACAAGACAGGTGTGTGTGTGTAAGTGTGTGTGTGTGTGTGTGTGTCAGGGACTTTTTTCATGTTCTTCAAAGCCTGTCTGTACTCGATACATGTTCAAGAGATGACTTTCAGACAAATGGGGAAGCCTGCTTAAACAGCATGTTTGCATGCGTGTACTGCAAACTGGTGTGTCTTACACACACACACACACACACACACACACACACACACACATAAATACACATGGGAAGATGTGTCTACTGGCAGACATCTGCTGAGTTCATGCAGGATAAAATCATAATTCTGTTGGGGGGCGTCATACATCATTTCTGATTTATGGTTTCATTCCTCCACTGACTTAACTCACCAAACCTGGCCGGGGTGATGATCAGGAAAGCTGTAGTGTGTCAGTTGTCATGCATATGTACAGTATGTGACTGTTTTATGTGAAGAAACCTGAATCTTGTGTTTTTGTAAATGTTTTTTTGTCCTCAGTTGACACATTTTTTCTATATTACACGTTGATGGATTACAGAGGCTTGGCTGAAATCACAGAATAAGCATGAATGTTAAGAAGACTGAATCTATTTCACCCCCCTATTTTCGAATCAGTTATTTAGAGCATTGTATTAATTTCAAGACATAAAGATGAAACTTCTGACTATCCAGGTTAGCCACAGTCCACCTATGTAGACTATTTATTTTTGTTAATATCCCAGAATTCTGGTCATATAGAACTACAGGACATATTTTTTAAATAGCCCTAAAACAGCACAGGTGTAGTTCTGTTTGTTTAAGTACAAGAGCCACACCTATTATGCTGCAAGTTTGTTATTATAAATTATTGCTGACCACACGATCAAATGTTAAACTGACTTTTTGAATAGTTCAATCATGTTGAGAATTTGACACATGAGTGCTCTCTCTCTCTCTCTTTCTTGTTCTCTGCTGTGATTGCATCTGTGAGCCTGCATCACACTTTTCTCATCAGCAACAAAACAACTGGAAAAAGGCGACTCTTACTGCAAAAACTGCTCTGTTGTCTGTCTGAGCAGGGCCATATGCTTTAGTGATGATTGTATCTTCAAGTACAAACAAACTGATTATGCAGACTGCAAATATTTTTTTTTCCTCACTTGGAGAAAAAAAAGTGGCGGAGCATCGTTAAGGTGTGCTCCGGCAGCACTACGCCTATGATGTACTGTAAGTACTGTGGATAGCGCCACTTAGCCGGAAGTTCCAATTAATATCAATCTTGGAAGTCATTGTTTATTTCAGCTCTGTGCACAGATAGCAGCAAACTTCAATACTGAATAGAAAATAACCACAAGAAGGCCTAATTTAGTCAGGTTTAAAAGGTAAGGTTTAAAATGATGTTATTTTTATTTTAGATTAATATTTTGTGTGGTAATTGATGTTGATATTGTCATCTGCTGGATAACTTAACTACTATACTTGCAAAAAGCCTTGCTGATACCCTGATATAAGCTAATCAGTTTGACTTTGTGTGTGTTTACACGTGTGTAGTCAGTAGTCAACAGCTGCCATGAAGCTAGGACCTGACCCACAGTGGTCTGTGTGACTGT
>JAJHUR010136843.1:0-103902 GCA_027495735.1 Lutjanus campechanus
CTCGGCACATTTTCTTTTTTTAAATTAACAAACTGCACAAAGTGCTAGTGCAGAAAAGGTCACTGAACACTGTCTGGTTTTGCTGCGAGCCAAATTTCAGGCAGGACAATAAGGACTGAACTGAACTGTCTGGAATGAGATCTTTTTGTTACAGCTTTGGTACTTTCAATTCTATGAAATGTTTGTATTGTATTGTTTTTAAATTTGTGGTATTGAAAATGTATCAGTATCTGTGACTTTGTTTAAGTAGGACAGAATTAGAATTAGAAAACATAATCATTGTCTAACAGATAAAGGAGGGAAAGGTACCTACAGAAACTCAAACTTGAAAAATGAAATGCACAGTAAAGACACTGCATAACAACACGCTGATTTCATAGAATGAAAACTCTGGCAAATAACTGAACTAGAATTTATTTCGAACTTACATATCGCCACCATGAATATGATGAATAATACAGTGTCAAGCAAACGCACGGTATTTATGCAAAACTAAAAATAGCTGCCTATGTCTCAGCTTGAAGCTTAGACTAATAAATGAGTGCCTACATGTTACATTGCTCATTTGTCAGAAAAAAAAAAGGGACCAAGCTCTTTTTTCACATACTGATTTGACACTCAAGTGAAGAGAGGGGGAGGAAAAGCTCTGGACAGTTGAGAGGACAGATGAGGGTACATCTTGAGGTGCAGCTTCTGTCCCTCAGAAACTAACAGCACTTTTTTGAAGCGTGTCTGTGCTTTACCATCTGGGCTTTTCTGCCTGCCAATGCGGTCTGGCTTATATTTAATTTAGGACAGGTCTTCTTCTGATTTTTGTTCCCTTTTTTCATCACGCTCATACGGTATATTATGAAAGAAACAAAACAAGAGTAAAAACAAAACAAAAAACAAGACACTTTGCTTCTCTTGGCCTGAGGAAACTAGTGCTTTTATGAAACAGAGGTTCATTTTTCTTCCTATATGGTTTCAGGCCTATCTAGCCATTTGTTTCCTAAGTAATTCCTGCAACAACTGTAAGTCCCCATAATAACACATGGGACCATGTACTGTACTTTCTAGCAACAGCTCAGTGAGTGAGACCGGTAATCTCCCCGTAGACATGCCAATAAGGCTATTATGGTCATTGCTCCTGAGGAAACTGTGGAGAAAAGCAACAATGCGTTTTCCTCTAAGCATAGTGCCCCTGGTCTCTCTGTGTGCGCTGCCTCAGCCTGTGATGATGTTTTGGAGTTAGTCCAAGGGATTACTGGGGGAAGAAATGTGCTTTTTGCTCTCATTTACCATTGAGACATGGCATTTGAGGGCACATACCCTGTTAGCGGTGCAACTCAACAAGATCAGATGGAACCAGTGGGAGCTAGCCTCAGTATAGAAACCTTACTGACACTGTAGTCTTTATTTACCCCTCTAACCAAATAGGTTTGTTTTCACTCAGAGACACAAAGAGCTTGAAGCTAATTATTTGCCTCATATAAGAACCGTGTTATTTACCTCCTGACAGACTGAAATGTACATTTTTAAATGTATATTTTTTAAATACTACATATTGGGCCTCATGAAGCAACATTCTCTTAAATGTCTCTTACATTTTCTGTTAAGATAAACAATAATGAAAGTTCTTAACCACTAAGATGTGCTGAATGATAAATCCGACTTGGTCACAAACTGGAGGGGCGTGGCTGATTGTTTGCTATTAGCATAGCATAATGCTCCCCAAACACTAAATAAGGGCAAGTGTCGTGCGTGTGCAAAAACTCTAGCACATGCCCGAGAACTGACCCTTCACTACGCCCAATGAATACCGTGGCAGATTTAATATCTAATTTGGGATTCATTTTTGAAACACTCTGTCATCAATTCCCCAGAGAAGTAAACAGAAGGAGCCTCTCTTTCCACCTGACGGCCATAGATTTTGTTTGCTAAAAATGATGACTCTCGCCATCAGATTTCAAAAGTGCAGCTAGCTAATGTAAGCTAATGCTTATGCTTAAACTCTGTGAATCAGCAGAGAAGTCTGTCTTCAGCTGACTTGTTAATGTTTCCATCTTAGACATTTTAAAACAAGAACCCTGTAAAAGGGTCTTAAACACATAAAGTTACATCTATGTACATGATGTAATGGTAATGCTAAAAGACATTGAGACATTGGTCTGACGGTGAATTCAACATGTATATGTATATGATAGACAACTGAAATACACTCATTAACATGGGAAAAGGAAGCACAGGGATTAGATTAAGTGCAGCAGACCTTGAGCCAGACTTGCCCAAGAGCTAAAATGGGTTAGCTTTGCTCCTTAAAGCTAAGGTGGGTTAGCTTATCTCTGAGTCGAGAGAGAGATGTGTCATCATTTGTCCACTTTGATAAACAAATCCCTATTTAACCCCTGGGAATAAGCCATGAGTTTGACAAATGCTGTGTTATCTAACACAAGTTTGGCTGCAGATAACGTTACTGACCCAAGAAGAGAATAAAAATAAAACATTAGCGAATCCCAGAAATCAATGAGTACTAATAAAACAAGAACAAACAGTGGATGCAAACAAATAAAATCAGGAAAAAAAAGTTTTTAAATGGCTTCCTGCATGAGGCCCATCTTTAGACCTTGTGTGTGTAGAATTGTAAAGATGTTTAAATGAACAAATAAAGTCTACTCACATGCAAACTGTAACAGAGCGTCTCGACTCAGAACAGTCCCGAAACTGTTCTCCGCTTTACACTGGTACTTCCCATGGTCAGTGATCTCACTCGCATTGGTAATAATTAAGTTTCCATCAATGAAGCTGTAGCGATAATCTGACTCTGCATCCACTTCTGTCCGATTGATGTACCAACTGAGAAACATGAAGAAAAAAAAGGAGAATTTAATCTAATAAGCTAATGAGCTGTGAAAGTAGGACTACAATTAGGAGACAGACAAATATATGTCACACCTGTACGTGGGCGGTGGGTTCCCTCGTGCTTCACAGTGCATCACCACTTTCTTTTCATCAGAATCCAAAGGAAAAATAACATCCTCTGGCTCCTGGATAAAAACAGGCCCAAACTCATCACTTTCTATGAGAGAAAAGAGATAAAGACAAAGATGATTGCAATTATCACAACGTGAGCGCCACTCAGTTTTAACATCCAATTACTTTTTCTATTATTCCCCAGTTTGGTTAGAGTGAGAACATATTTCCAACCAACCTCCATTATAGGAAACCAGAGACAAGGAGATGTACAGCTGCGTAGTGTGGTGGAATTATAAACAACAAAATAAACCGGAACAATAACAAGCGTGATGTTCTGCAGGAGACAGATAATTGTTTTAATAGGTGATCTATATATGATGTATTGCATGACTGACCATACACACGTAGAAATAACGATGCTTAACTAGACACATAAAGTGTTCTTCAGCTTGTTCCCACAGGAGAACCCTTTTTGGTCTCTGGTAGAACTCTATAAAAGTTCCACTTGGAACCCTTTGAGAGAGTTTTAACTATAGAGCCCAAGGGTTACACATAGAACCCTCTGTGAAAGGTTTCACTTAGAAGTCTGCTCTTATGAGAGGATCTACAGAGAACCCTTTTATGGTGTGGTGGTTCCACCCAGAACTCTCTCTGAGGGTTCTATCCAGAACCTATCCACCTTCTAAGGGTGCTAACAAGAGCCCACCCAAGGAGTTCTACTGAGTAACTTTTTATATTCTAAGGGTTTTATTGACAACACACAAAGGGGACTCTACCGAGAACCTTTTTCTGTGCAA
Source organism: Lutjanus campechanus (assembly GCA_027495735.1). NCBI lineage: Eukaryota > Metazoa > Chordata > Actinopteri > Lutjaniformes > Lutjanidae > Lutjanus > Lutjanus campechanus. The sequence continues at coordinate 3,753 of JAJHUR010136843.1, forward strand.
AGCGTTTTTATCTAGAACAAACTCAGGGGGTTCTACTGAGAACTTGTTATTAATATTCCATGTTTTATCTAGAACCTCCCATGAGGATTCTACCAAGAACCTTTTTATATGCCAAGGGTTTTATCTAGAACAAATTAAGAGGGTTCAAACGAGAACCCATTCATATTCCAAGGGTAATGTGTAATGGTTCCACCCAGAACTCTCACTGAGGGTTCTGTACAGAACTTATCCATCTTCTGAGGGTGCTAACAAGAGCCCATCCAGGGGGTTCTACTGAGAAACTTTTTATATTCTAAGAGTTTTATCTAGAACACACACAGGGGGTTCTACCAAAAACCCAAGGGTTTTATCACGAGCTCACCCAGGAGGTGCTCCAGACAACCTTTTTATGATGATGGTACAAAGAACCCCTGACAAAAGAATTCTTAAAGAATTCCAACAACCCCTGAAGAACTTCAATAAAATCCCTCAGTCTTACAAAGAACCCTTGACAGACCCGTTCTTCAAAAGGGGTTCTTTAGAAGCAAATGGTTCTGGACAGAACCCCAGCCCTTCAGAAAGAACCATTATTTTAAAGAGTGTGTTGTTCAGCATAATAGAAGACATTCTAGTTCTTCTAAAGGAGAAATGAGAACTGATCTTACAGTTAACCTGGCTGGTTGTGATTCATGTGGTGAAAAACAAATGTTTATAAATGTCACACAAAGCACATGGTGTTCAAACATTTGTACCCGGTGGCACACGACAATGTTAGATGAGTGATAATATACTCTTAGTACGGTTGTACTGACACACTGTTTATCATCTCTTCTCACTGATCTATTTCTGACCTTTTACAGAATAATTTTCACCACCCTGCTGCTGAAAATAGGCAATTTTTATTTGTCAGGGAAGAAATGTTCCAACAACACAATCTTTCCTTTTTCTGTCAGACAACATTGTTTACTATTCTCATAATAGTCTGTGGCAGCCTTTATTTTCTTTTGCAACAAGCTCTACAAGCAACATTACAAGAAATAAAACAAGCTTATGGTAAAAGTGTTATCCACAAAACATGGCTCCATCTGGGATTCAAACATGGGTGATTTCTGGGCAGCAAATACTTACTGTAAGTAGCTCTTATCTCTGGGCATTAAGATGGTATTACTCAGATACAAATGAATGTAATAAAACAGACAAAATATGGTATCTATAACTACAAGAGCTTTTTTAAAAACTGCATACGCCGCAATAAAAAGGGTTCTTGTTTTTTTTTGTTCTCACTCTTTAAAATTTCATTCAATACTACTTACGATTGAATAAAATTTCATCTATAAGGTTTACAGCCTTGGCCCTTTTGGTTATATGCACAACTCACCTACTGTGAGTATAATACACACTCAAGGCTCCATCGGTGAAATAACCAACAGGCAATTTAAGTATTAAACTCAGCATACAACTGCTGCTGACTAAAACTACCCATGCTGTATCCACATTACATTACAGTGCAGGTATCCCAAAAGTACAGAAATGTGACATTTGGAGCATCATTTGATACACACCGTTCAATATTCCAAGTGATATCTAACTCTATTTATTTGTTTGCTTCTGCTTTTGGTTTTTGTCTTAAAAATGCACTTTATTTAATCTATCACTTTTATCTGCTTCTTTTCCCTTTTTGATTTTTATTGTATTTTAAATGCAATTCTAACGTTTTCTTAATGCCTTGTTTTTAATGTATTTCTGTGCCCCTGTAAAGTGCTTTGAATTGCCTTGTGTCTGCATGGTGCTGTATAAATAAACAATCCTCGCCTTGCCAAGTGTGCAAAGGAAGTGCTGCCACAGACCCCTTTTATAAATTAGGCTTTACTGGTAATGTTTTGACGAAGATTAATAATGCCACAACCCAGATGAATGTAGAGAGAGGTTTATATTAATCACTGGCAACATCAATCAGTTTGTCACATCAATATGCATTAAAAAATCATTGTCAGAAGTGTAAATATATCATTGGAATACGTTTTACATTATCATTAGGACAGAAAAAAAAAACACTACTGTAGACCATAGATGAGATTAGAAAAGCAGGTCCAAGCCAATTCTAATTAAATAAACTAATAAATAACTTTAAAATAAATTAAGAAAAGATTTAAGAATTAAAAGAATGAGATTTTGTTACTGCTCCGCAATAAATTGTTTAGGTTTCCAATTGACCTGGCAATGTGATGTGTATCAGCAATAGACACGTCATCAATAAAAAATAAGAAAATTGTTCTGTCACAAAATGGTCAATAGTTACACTTAAATGCATTGAATGCAAACCTCATGAAAGCACATAACCAAGACACACTGGCTCATAAACAGCCTATCATATCCCTTAATAATGGAGCATGCTGCAAGTGATACATCAACAGCCAATCGTGCTATCAGTTGCAAAATCGACATTTAGCATCACAACAGGAAGTGAGAACTTGAGTGCAGGCAGAGGAAATTTTTAATAAAAAAGTTTTGTTTTTATTTTTTTAAATTGTATTACCTGTGTGTCCTGATAAATTAAGTGGTTAAATTCAAAGTAAGGCAGTTAAATCCAAAATTAAGTGGTTCAAGGTTTTTGTTTGTTTGTTTGTTAGTTTGTTTTTCCTTAATTAAAAACAGGTCATTAAAAATGATTAGTAATTATCAAAATCAACTGAAATGAAACATTTTATCGAGATATTTTTTTCAGCTATACTGCCCAGCCCTTGTTTACAATGATACACAGACAGACAGTGTGTGACAGGATGCTACAATGAATTTCATTTAAAAAAGTAACACTGAGATACTATTTATGTTTCTGCAGTTAGATGTTCATTGAAAGCTTGGAGCGCAAATATTTACATAATGCAAAATTTGCGTATGTATGACTGCATCTGAGTCACGCTGTTCCTTAATCTATTATAAAATTTCCTGCTCGTGATTTAAAGTGGATCTCATGTTAGAACTGAACCTTCCTCAGCACGAATGTGCCCATATATCGATATGTGTGCTGCTGCAATGTTTTCTACTCGACAGTCCTGTTGCAGTTCTCTTCTGTTCCTTCAGAGTGCTCCAGTCTTTGATCTGGCCTTCTGTTAACACTTATTGTGGAGGGGTTTCTAGGTATGTATTGCATCAGACTACAAAAGACAGCTGAATCTTGTGTTCTTCAGAATTGTGTCTTTACGCGATAATGAGTTTGTGAAGAACGTAAAGCTGGTGAGCAGGTAGTTAGTGAGCTGCTCTTTGTGTTTACACGTGGCGGCACAGGACAGCAGCTGGAATTCTTACAGTCGATGTTCATGCCGTTTGTTTGAACAGACATCATTATATTGAACATTTATGTCTGGGTGGCATTGCATTTAATCTGGTACACAAAACAACAATACAAGTCCCCAGTCTTGAGTACTTTTCAGTATTTAGGAATGATCTGATGACAAAAAGAATCATGGGCTTTTTTTTCTCAGGGTATGTATAATCTCACCAACCCTTTGTCAGCAATTTACTGCTCTGCAGGGAAATAAACAGCTTTTGAAATAATACCCTAATCAGTGGAGGAAAATGAATCAATATTAAGTTGCAAACCTTGCTGTGCATATAAAGCAAAGCAATTCAGTGCTGGCAGTGTTACGAGTGCTAAGAAATGGCACTCGAGCTCTATATCTCTTTACAGCTCTCTGTCCACCCATGCTTACATACATCCAACAATAACAGCATGCTCCACCTGCCTCTGATTAGCTTGTGGAGGGGACCACGATGTATTATAAAATAATTTATATTTCAAAAGAGCGGTGTCACAATATACTGGTATTGACTAGGGATATTAATGATCAATCATTAATTGATTAATCGCCATTAAAAATTTAACGGATGTTAAATGTGTACCATTTCTCGGGGGCTCACAGGTTGTTCTACAGTTTGGTTTGGTCTGCCTTGCTAGTCTAGAAATGGCTGTAAGTGTAACCCATGCAACACTGTTTTGTCTAGTGGAGTCATTTGTTGAATAAAGACAGGTTGACAAAAGCAGCCATTTTGAGTGAGAGCCTTATTGTTTCATTATTATTTATCTTATAATTGTTTCTGATAAATGAATTAATGTTTCACATAACTAATGCTGCTGCTACACTTGCTCAAATATAACTTACAATGAGAAAAAGTCATGTGTTTTTTATCTTATTTATCATTAATGATTAATCGCATTTTCAATTATTGGTTAAGGAAATGGGTGTCACGGTGGTGCAGCGGTTGGGCACTGACACCTCACAGCAAGACGGTTCTGAGTTCGAATCCCCCAGCTGCCTGGAGGGCAGGGGAATGGTTGTGGCTGGGGCAGGAGCTTTCTGTGCGAAGTTTGCATATTCTCCTCCTCCCACAGTCCAAAAACATGCAGTATAATAGGTTAACTGATGACTCTAAATTGCCAGTAGGTGTGAATGTGAGCGTGAGTGGTTGTTTGTCTCTGTGTGTCAGCCCTGCGATGAACTGACGACTTGTCCAGGGTGTACCCTGCCTCTTGCCACATGTCAGCTGGGGAGTTTCAGTTCAAACAAGGAAATGAAACCACTGTATCTGTCTGAAAATACTATACTGTCTCTTTAGGTCACAGACTACAGATAGTCATGAAGAATTATATATCATTAAGCATGGTGACTTAAGATAAGATAAACTTTATTGATCCCACACCAGGGAAATTCACATGTCACAGCAGCTCAAGCAGTACAGAAAAAAAAGGAGAAGGTGACAATACGATACTTATAAAATTAAGATATAAAATATAAAATATGTATCTACATATCAGAATTTAAAAATATAAAATATAAAAATCTGAAAAATGTAAAATGATAAGTACTAAATTTGACAGGACTATACACACAAGACTATTTACAATATGTACACCATCCCCACCAGACTTCCAGTTGATGTTAAATTTTCCAATTAATTTTTTAAATTCATTTCAGGTGATGATACGTAAAAAGGGCACCTTCAAATTAGAGCTGAAGGTTGTCAACTTTAACCCCAAAGTTATTACTTCATTTTAAATCCCGTGTGATGGAGCACAAATCGACAAAAAGAATGTCATTGTCCTCCTGGCTGCACTGTAATTCTGGTTTACAGTTGAAGTGATCCAAATCAATAAATAATATACAGTATACTGCAGAGAGCCATGAAAAAGGTTATAGTTTCTGCTTCAGATGGCAGGTGAAACTAACCATGAATTAGACTGACGACAAACTAGTTAAATAGACATTTGAAGCACAAACATTTTATTTCCACTGGTCATTTATTGTGGTAAAGGCATGACAATGCAAGTTAATTAATAGTTTCTTTTTGTTCGGTTACCTAGGTGCATAATTGATGCTTAATTATTGGAGCTGTGTCTGCATACATTACATTTTTCGGGCTATTTAAAAACATTAAAGACTTGGATGAAAAGCCAGGTCTCGGTGCTTAAGGACATATGGTCTGCCCGTGTGTGTGAAATACAAACACATACACAAGCACAGAAGTTAAATCACTCAACTTCAAGTGCCACGGCCATCTGTCAGTCAGAGAGCCAAAAAAGCAATATCCCCTCTAAGCCACGAAAGGTGCATTACTTTTTGGCGTCCATTTCATCCAGTGAACATCAATCCAGCGCTATGGTATAATGCTCTTGTCACCACTGACAATGGAGAGGCATTACTCTCACCTTGGTTATAGAGATGTAAGTCATTTTATGGCTACATAGTGATAATGCTGTCAAAAAGTAAAAAAGACAGAAAGACACTGAGAGAAAACATGGAAACAGAACAGAAAAATAGCAGAAAGGCAAAAACACAAAGAAAAAAAAAGAGCTTGTTCTTCCTATTTTCTGCCTGTACGTAATATGACTGACTCATTACTTCCAATGTGTGCTGTCCTTTTGCCAATTCAGCAGCTACTTCAGATTTCCATTAATTAAGCACTCCAGATGCAATAAGCATGATGTGATTAATCGTATATTAAAGCACCGATGTGTCATTATATCCTCTAGAATTATTCATTCTGTAAGTCAGAAAGTGACCCATGTAGATTTACAACAGTGTGTTTCCATGCTGTGTTTGAGATATTAAATCTTCCCTTTTGACAAAGATATCCATCATATCTATAGCTTCTATACTGACAGGAACACAGAGGGAGCTGGATATTGCCATGATCCCACTTCAATTTCACAAAGGGCATAACCCCGGTCACTGCAGACCATGCACAGTGATGATGGATAGGTGAGATTCATTTCCAGGACCAAATCTAAACAGGCAGGAAGCCTTCACACATTACATGTGAACGGAGATGGCAGAGTGTTACAGAGGTAGCACAGTGCATTCACACCAATCACGTTTGGAAAGGTTAATTCAAACCCTCTGAAATGACCGGACATTTTAGTTTGGTTTATTTCTGCAGCATCATCTGGACTCATGTGGCTTCTTCTGTTCACATGAAGATGACCTGAAAATTCAGGTCTCAGTGTTTCATTATGTGATAACAAGGCCACTGGCTGGAACTGCAGACTGTAGTTTGTGGTTTTAAAGCCTGGAGTTTGGCATTATGGGGGTCATAATCTTCTTTTTTTTTGCAACCAGAGCATTTTGCAAGGACACAGAAGTCATGTCCTCAGTATTATTTCTGAGTTTTAATCTTTTAAAATATACGTGTTGCAAAATGTTAAACTAAAGAAACAAATTGCTAAATTCCTTTGCTAATGTCCAAAATACATTTGTATGTATGAGAAGTCAGTCTCTTTTCAGCCAGATTTTAGAATGACAAGATTTTCCAGTTTATTTTCCACACTAATGCTGCAAGTTTGTGTATCAGAATCTTTGGACAGGTATGTATTTAATCTGTAAATCTATACTATTTATAAATTTATACATTTTTTTTTTTTTTACAATTTACAGTTTCAATTTTAATGTGTTGGCACTGACATAAATTCCTAAATGATTACGGTTACTCTCAAATGCATTAAAATGCATAAATGTATACCATAGTCTTCAAGATTTTGGTCACGATCTTTCTTGTACTACAACTAAACAGTCCATTAAATTATGTTTCTGAAAAGATTTTAAGTGAGAAATAGTCAGAGAATATTGATCCACGATTTGTCATTCTGATCTTTCGGGTATTAAAACTAAGCAATAGACTAAATCACGTGTCAGAAATTTTAGAATCCATTTTAAAATCTTGGTGCTCACTTATATAGAGCCCCTACATGGCCACGCTCCTCAGTACATTACTGACCTTCTACACGTCCCCACTCAGGGGGTGTAGAAGGTCAGTAAGTGCTCCTCTGACACATTTCAAGACTCGGGAAGATCACTCTTTCCAATTGGCAGCTCCTAAACTTTGGAATATTTCCCGAAAATCTCTTGCAATCGCTGGACTCTGTGGACTCCTTTAAAAAAAACACAGTTAAAAACCTACCTGTTCAGACAGCCATTTGGGTAGCATATCGTATTTTATGTTTTAATTTTATCTGATATGTTTTCCTTGTTTTATTTATTTGATTTGATTTGTGAAGCACTTTGTGACTGGTGTCTGTGAAAGTTGCTATATAAATGCTTTGCTAGATTGACAGTTTGATCAGGGTTTGATGAGCCCTGGAGTGTCCTGTGTGTTCCACTGGACGGACTCACTGAGAATGATTTGTCAAACACATGACAGCCCCACCCTAAAGCAAATCCTGCTTTATTGTCTATTTTACTCTGAACGGGACCATAATTTACAAAGTGAACATCATGCTGTATAGACGAAGATTTTAAACAAGTGATTGAGACCATAAACTCATCAGGAAACTGTTTACTGAGCTCATAAATCAAGTGAGATGTTGGGTAATTTTATCATAGCACTCCATACAATCAGATTAATTTTTGCAACCTGTGGAGTCGTCCCCTGCTGGCAATTAAAAAAGAATGCAGGTTAAAGGAACTTTAGCATTGGCTTCACTTTTTAGACCTGAAAGCTCTGTCCATTTATTTTACTGTCTATGGTGACAAGTGAGAATGAAATACAGGACTGATAATTGGAAATGCACAAAAATGCAAAGCTCTGCTAGTAGGAGGCAGATGCTGACATTTAATAGCTAGCAATAACATCTTACAGATAATCATATTCAGCTATCTCTTCGTTTCCTTAACTAATGAACACCACAGTGGGTAAATAATGCCAAAGTGTACACAAGTGTTCATTATTCTTGGCTATAGCTGTGAATGAAATCTATGCAGGAAAACAAGTTTGTAAATTGTGCTATTAATGAGCTATTGGTGGGGTTACTTGACATTTTTTTTTGCACAGTTAGTTTCCAAGTACGAATGTGAACTTTAACAAATCAAAAGCAAAACTTTTCCATTTTGCTTGAGACGAGAGCAAACAAACTGTGGGTTTGACTGCACCATTAGTTTTACCTTCACTCCTGTAGTCCTCCTGAGAGCTGAGCAGACTCAGGGCTGACAGGGGGTGACTGGAGAAAGCAGGCCAGTCAGGAGTCACCAGCCCACCACTGTGGTGTTGTCGAGGTCTGCTGCGCGAGTTGAGCACTGACGAGCTGTCTGGTTTCATTCGTAATACTGCTGCATATGATATAGGCCGCGCTGCAACAGCTCTTGCAAAGTCTGAAAAAGGAAAAAGGAAAAAAAAAAAAAAGATGAAATACAGCGAGGAGTTACATCATATGTAGTCATGACTTTCTGTAAAACTGGTCTACTACTCTACTACTCTACTACTCTACTACTCTATTAAGGTGACAAAAATCTGGCCTGAGAAACGACATTTTAGCTAAATATTTGGAAAAGTATCTGAAATCAATGTCCAAACGTAAAGAGTTATACAAAAGTTTTATTTAAAAGAATCTGAACGTGTCTTGATTGATACATGCTGCGTTCCAGACAACAAAGAACTTGAAACTTTCTGACCCCCTACAAGAAAAAGTACAATGGCACGTCACTCAAAGTTTGAGTTCCTACTGTACTTGTGAACTCTAGCACCCATGGAAGCCTAAAATAATACATACCATAGATAAATGTAGTAAAAACTGCATGTAAATTGCTGTCAGAATGTCATCCAATGTTACTTAAGCTGCTACAAGGAACTTTCATATTTTATTTATTTTGGTTACCCAGTGGACAAAGGCAGCTGTGTTTCCACCATACTAATCACAAAATATAACATTGAAAGTTTATAAAAATAAAAATCTCCTTCCACCTCTTTTTAACTGGCCAACATACTACTTATTGAGACTGTTTCATGACCAGTTGAAAACTCTTTGTAGTAGCTTTTAGTGTCATAAAACAAAACATATAATTGCGTCAGTTACCTCATGTGTCATTTTGCCTCCTCTGTGTCATTTATGTATACAGGGTTGAATTGTGTGTACACTTGCCAGAGAAACTTAATTTTGTCACACTTAGCCATGTCTTTTATTATATTTAGTTTTGTGCACCTGGAGCACTTTGAGGTTGGACATTGGAAATTCCAGCTGGGAAATTCTGACTTTTGACTTTGACGGGGACACAGCATGATGCTGCGTATTGTCCTGATCACACATGCACGAATTTGTGGCTTCGCTTTGTCTGGAGTTCAACTCTGGTTAATGAGCCTAATGCTGCAGCAGCATAATCCTATGTTCCAGACAAATCGGAACTTGAAATTTCTGAACTCCTATACAAGAAACTCCTTGTAAATTCAGGATAAATCCATCTACCCGGATGAAGATGATGTCACACAACAATAGCAGTACCCATGGAAACGCACATCATACTGTAAATGGTAAACCATCAACAAAAAAGGAAATTATATTTGCCTGTATTTAATTAAATTAATACATACTATCACACTTCCCACTTCCCTGTTAGCCTTGCAGGATATACACAGACCTGTTAGATTATGTGTACTTCAGTCTGTGGGGTGGATGCGTGGAATGGGTTGAGTGATGATTTGAAGCAAATTAAGTAATTCATCCAGTCATTCAGTCATTCATTCATTCTCAGCTAGTTCATCTTATGTGCTTTCAACTTAACAGTCCAGCCATCACACTGACTCCTGTTCTCTTGAACCCCTCCCTTCTTGCCTGTCTGGTAATGACTTTTATTTTTGACCACAAGTAAAACTGAACTTTTCACTTCATATGCCTGGTCCTTGAATCATGTTTTTGGGTCAAAACATGGTAATACTGAGCTGTTAAAGTATTATATTGTAACCTCTGTAATTTGTAGTACTATCTTGTATACTACTATCCTCCTATATAGAACGAATGAGTTCCAGTCAGTTTTTTGTGCTACTGTAGGAGGAATAATCTGCAACAAACTAGTGTTCCACAGGGCAGAAATCTTGCTGAACAGTAACACAAAAGAAAAGAGTCGAGACAGCAGGATAAGGAGGTGTCATGATTCAGAGACAGCTCTGAATGAAATAGGTGGAAAAAACCTAGAATGCATTTCCTACAGTCTGCAGAAAATACATGCGCCGTTAAAAAACACAGGCACAGTGTCTGCGATGTGGTAGATTTTCGAAGAAAAATCCATATTTAAGCAACAAGGTGAAGATTTGAAGCTTTGAAGCTTCGGTGAGCCGATATCTATTCCTCTTTAAGCCTTAATATCTGCTTAATGGAACAATAATTTCCCAAATCACCACCAAGATACCTGTTAAAAAGAGGTAAAATTGCCAATGCAGACTGTGACTTTTTATGTGGAAACTTCTTTTATTCTCTATTTCCTGAACGATGCTTTGAGTTTTTCCCCTTTTGGTTTCCAGATAGTCTGTTCCTGGAGCATCCAGCATATTTGCCATTAGAGGTACAGTGTAAAGGCACTTATGATGCCGTAGGTGAAAACATGCGCTTCTTAAAAGGCACCAGATATACTCTTTACATATTCTGGAGATCACTGTCAATGACTCAAATTGAATAAAATGGTAAGTATAAGAGAAGAGTAGAGAAACAGCCTCCTTGAAAGTAAACCAGTCCATGGAGATTCAGAACAACATCCTCTCTGAAATGTTGAGGCTGTCGCTAGTCTTTGCTGTCACCATATTCTTCTTCTTCTTGAGGAATTCAATTCACTTTAAGTAGGGTAACTTTCAAATCTGTTGTCTTTTATGATGCTATAAATGTAACAACACAAGATTACACACACAATTGTGACAGCCGACCGCCAATACATATTTTCCAAAGCAACTATACAATACAGCTACAACAAATAGCTGAAAATACTCATGATATGCCACCATTTCTGTTTGGACATAATGCTTAAAGAAAACTGCAAAAAGACTGGAAGCTTGAAGCTCAGCAAGAGTCTAATCAGAGTTGTGCAAAGGGGGGCAGGAGTGTTTTGCACTACATGATAAAGTGCTATGAGGGAACTGAACAAAACTGAGAAATAATTATGTGCCCGTGGGGACTTGTCAGCTGCAAAAATACTGCTATCTACAAATGGAGAGTGGGCAATTACTGTATTACACATTACGGGGAGAGGCAGGATATGGAAGTGCATTTGAAATTAAAGGTATTGCACATTGATAAGCAAAGCAATTAGTAGTTGGTTGGTAGTCAGTTAAATTATGTATCTTGCTGAGAATCAGCGCAGTTGTGGTGTAAACCACAGTCACACTGCTGATGGCCACAATACAAAGTCTTCCACTCCTCCAGCTTTGACAGCTGGAAAAGTGAAAAAGCATATTAACTTCAGGAGGTAAGACAAGATGCAACAGTAATACTAACACATATATTTTTTGTTTAACTCCAATGAGTGAATGTAGATAGTATATTAGCACATTTGTTTATTTCTAACAAATGCTGTTGTCACAATTTTTCTATTCTGTAAGCCACTTTTGTCCTTCCCGCATTTAGGTCCACTATTTGAGGATTTGAAAATTAACTAAGTAAATTATAGTAGATAGCGTCATAGGTTTGGGAAATGACAGGAACATCTTGAACAAATCGGCACCGACATACAAAACTAATTCATAGAAATCCAGAAAGCTGCCAAAGTATCGGCTGCCAAACCACTTTGTCACTGCGGTGAGTCAACTTCTGCAGGAAAAGGAGGGAGTATCAAGGCTACTGACTGAACATAATAAATGTGCTGCAAGTTATATCTTGTTTATTTCAACTATGTTCACTTAACCTACACTGAGAAGTGAGCATGCAAATCATAAAGTCTGGCTATGTGCATCATCGAGGAAGGAATGTTGGCATTCTCTGGGTTTTACCATTTTTGGAAACTTTTGGGGTAATTTTCTAAATAATAAATCTGATGTCTACAGCATGTTTTGTTAATTTAAATTTGTTTATTCTTTTAATTTAAGGTGCTCCTGCTTTCTTCCTCTAATAAAACAAAATCGAAGTAGCCAGCAATGGCCCAAGCATGTGTAGAAAATTGGCATGAATTGTCATAGCAATGAATGTTTGAGTAACGTATGTACAATTGCAATTACAAAATGCAGACAAATCATCAGTCAGTGGCAGTCCTTAATATGTCATACAATATATTTCTATTACAATATGCTATTCAATATACTGTTACATTCATATCAACGAAAGCTTGCTCACTATTAATTGTCCTCATATTTGAAACAAACTTCTCCAGGGCGGCCATGCACATCTGACGCGTGTTCAGAACAGAATCTACAGCTGATTTATTTATCTGAGAACAAACTGTCAGTGGCTGACTGGACCTCAGTCAGTTCGTTGCATACATATTCTGTATATATGACTCGGTGCAACCCGCTGTCTCTCTGACTGACAGCTGTGCTTTGACAGTTGCAGTGCGGTTGAGAAAAGCATCAGCGAGTGATGACAGGCAAAGAGCTTGTTATAAAATAAGTTGATCCTGTTAAAACCTGACAGCTGCACTCACTTCATTTAGTCAGGGTTCAACATACTGTCAGGCAAAAGGCTCATTTCTCCTACAAAATGGGAGATGTATACATGTCATATCATCTCAATGGCAGCTGGCATACTTCTGTCATCGTATCAAGTGTTAATGTAAGTAAATTCGTGATTGATAACAATGATTGTGTGAGACTGACCTGTATCCAGACACATTAGAAATCGCTTTGTGATTTAATCATAACACCCTGAATCGAAATCCAGATAACTGGAGATTCCCTCCCCTAAGCTATACTTGACGAAGAGAAGTGAATTGGACAAAAAGAGAAGTGGATCACACGAAAAACTGGCAATAACACGCTGGGATGCAAGTCCTCCTCCCCTGCAGCGTTAAAGCAGCCTCTGACTGCAGATTGCGACCAGGCCAAAGCCATAAAGAATTCCACAGGAGTGTTTATCACTGTGAATATGTGACACACGCAGCTGTAGAGAGCACAGGATTTGAGCATAGGAATCAAAGTGCCTGAGCCGAGCTATTGTGTTCTTCAATATGAACACGGCTTTGTGGTTAGGCTGTCACAGTTCTGACGTATTCAGTTATAGGTTGCCAGTGTCAGAGAGATGCTGATTTGATTTAAATATCATCTTGATGGCTGTATGTTTGTGGTGCTTCTTATTTGTACTGCATAACACTAAAAGGGATTTCTTAGTTCTTCTTTCCATTCCCTATGAATATCTATGGGGGGTGGACAGTGTTATATTGGATTGTACTTGTACTTGTTGTGATGCAGCTACAGTAGGAGTCCCTAAAGAACTAAACTGGCAAGACAGTAACACTTCTTGACTGTGAGGTTGACCCTGACTAAAGAAACTGGTAACAGGGGTTTTTGGGATAGATTTTTTTTTTTTTTACCTTTCTTATTTAGCTCTTCACTTGTAAATTAGCAGAGAAAATAAATGGCATGAGTCTGAGCATGACAATGGTTTTGTCAATTAAAACGCTCCAAATTAAAAGCAATTCTGTGCAACCAAAAGATGTCAGTTTAATTCATGATACAATCCTGAAAGTGTATTAAAGTCATTGGCAATTCATTGGCAATGGCTTGTTATTCCACTTTGTGTGATATAAAACAGTGCATGTAGATCTCTGCCAGGCAACCCGAAAATAGCATTTGCATGTAACCCTTTTGTAATCACCAACATTTTGACTGATTTTGTTACAATTAGTCTGTGAATTCTGGAGTTATGGACAAAAGGTGTTGTGAGGTCGCAGTGACCTTTGGCCACCAAAATCTAGGAAGTTCATCCTTGAGTCCAGGTGGGTATTTGTACCAAATTTAAAGACATTTCCTCCAAATGTTCCTGAGATATTGCGTTCACAACAGTGGGGTGGACATGAGGTTACAATGACCTTTGACCACCAAAATGTAATCAGTTCATTCTTGAGTCCAAGTGGACATTTGTGCCAAGTTTGAAGAAACTTCCTCAAGGTGTTCTTGAGCTATCACTTTCACAGGAATAGAACAGACATGAGGTTGCAGTGATCTTTGACCTTTGACCACTAAAATCTAAGCAATTCATCATTAAGTCTAAGTTGCCCTTTGTGCCAAGTTTAAACAAATTCCCTAAAGGCATTGAGATATCGCTCTTCACAAAAATGCGATGACCCGAAAATTCAATGCCTCTGTCCATGGTTGTCACCGGTGTGGAACCATAAAAAAGATTTTTCAAAAACTGTGAAACACAGAGGTCCTTCAGCATACAGTCATGAATGAGCACCAAAAAAGTGGGCTAATGAGTCCATAAGTATGTGAGATTAAGTGTGGACAAGCTCAAGGTCCATTGGTCACTCTAGGTCTACAGGCAGGTGATCACATGATCCCCTCCAGGATTACACCTGGTGGGAATAATTAAAAACAGCTCCGTGTGCAACCAAAAGATGTCAATTTACTTCATGAAGGAATCTTTAAAATATTAACTGAATTGTGTTGTAATTGATAATGGTTTGTTATTCCCCTTTACATGATATGAAACTTAAAAGTCATTCTTTGGATCTGTTATTTCATAAGCATTTTCTGATACAGCTATCTTCACGTCATGGAATAGGTGGTAGGGATTCAGTCAATAAGAGCCTTTAAATTTTGCATACATGTCTGTCAAGTGCAAGTTATAATGCCACGAGTCCTTTTCACAAGAAAATAACATTCCAAGCTGAGGCTAAGTCCTGACAAATACAGCATACTAAAAAAAGTCTCTTTTGTTTGTTTGACTACTGAAGCCGACAGGCACTTGCTCTTGTCAGCTGTCACCTTCATCTGATAAAAGCAATGACCCTTGCAGATCCCACTGATCCCTATCTTTCAGAGGGTGGAAAATCAGAAACACTCATTGTTGTTGAAAGGGCTGCACCTGCTGCATTTCAGGGGGCTCCGGAGCAATGCCATCGGAGATCGTTTCAGGTCTTAACACCACCCTCGTGATAACATCGGCAAAGGACACAATGGCCATTTTATAGTTGGACAAAGAACAAAAAGCCAAATGTTCCTGCTGCCTTGTCCTCATTATCATACGTCATGTCAGACTGTTAGACTGTGAGTTTAATGGACATCACCTCTCAGTACATAATACGTTTCTACAGCAAAATTAGCCTGCATGCAGGTTTTTCAAATGTAGCTGAACCCGCTAAAAATAGGCAATTTACTCTTTTTCAATTGCCAGTAGGTGAGTTTGTCTTTGTTTTGCTTTTTCTGATGTGTGGCCAATTCAACTTGTGTGTGCAGGAGAGCAGAAAGAAAGGTGTTTTTAAAGTCTCTGTGTGCTCAGCTCTCAGTATTTTTGTAGCTTCAAACTGAAACTCTGTGGTTTGATGTTTAGTTCCCCTCCTGTGTCCCTATTTGCAGTTCAAGGTCAATCTGCTTTATTTAATTGCTTCATGTTTGCTTTCAGCTGGATAGAAGTTGTTAAGTTACTGTGATTTTGCTACTTTTAGATAACAAAATAACAGGGTACTTTTATTATGAAGAATTAAAAAAAAGGCTATTAAATGTTTATACCATTCAGATGCTCAACTAAAGACGAGCAGTCATCAGTTAAACACACTCTCAAGCAGGTGCAAACTCAGCTGTGCTGGGCTGATGCACTGAGTTAAACCAAGCAGCACAAGTGGATGAAAAAGGAGCAAGAGAGTCGCAATTACTGACGGAGGAAACAGGCCTTCATTGCCTCTGCCGATAAAGGGCAGAAATTATCGTGTCAACCTGAGTGTCATGTTTCCATCACTGCAGATCCGAGCTGGATCTGCGACTGTGATTACTGCAGAGTCATTCAACCTAGGAGTGAATGCAGACTGCACTCTTTCTCACTGAAGACAAAAGCCAGATGTTACTGGTTGTTGGTGTGTTTTTGACCAATGTAAAAGAGGTTTAAGTTCAGCAATCAAGAAAGACTCATACAGCAGGACCAACTGAGGAGACCTGCATGGCTTTGAGACAAGAGACTCAACGTGCAAACACACCAACAACAGTGGCGAAGGTGAGGTTAAGGGGAGATGACATGCTTTAAGTGAACAGAGGGGAGACCTGAGGAAACAGTGAGAGACTCATCTACTTGTATTAGGTCATTGGGTTGCCACAGGACCGGAGACAATGTGTGAGTCTTGGTCCTGTCTGCAGCCTGTGGACTGTGGTGTGAAAAATTAATTAGAAGAACATACAGTAAGTAGGTGAGACGCTCATGGGGGCTCAAGTAGACGGACATGATTAGCCATAGCCTGTAAGATTAATGAAGACCTTCACAGGGAGATTATATTGACTGAAGCTGATTATGCTTGAGACCATTTATTCAGCAGAATATCATTACAGATAGAACAATCCATACATCATATGCAACCTCAGCTCACCTCCTATCACAGCGGACTACCTACTAAAACCCCCGTCTTTTTTCCCTGATCCTTAGCGGACTACAGAGATTGTTTGAGTTGCTTCAACCTTGTCAGAGTAACAATGTTACCTCAGTGCTGTATGATGTATGTGATTATGTTATCATGCTTCGTAGCACTAGCTTGGCTACAATGATCATTTTGACCATTTACAAATATATATGTGCATTCAATCAGTCAATCAAACAGCTTTATTGGCATGAACAAAAATATATTGTTGCCAAAGCAGTTTACACAAAATCCCATATTACATATATATATATATACATATTAATTACATAGGTGTCATTAGCATGTGAGTTCTATTTATATGCAGTATATTATTTATGCTCATCATGGTTGTGAGAAATATGTGCAATCACTTTGCCGAATTTAAAAATACAGTGATACTGGTACCTAACTTTTCCTAAAAGTGTCTGTATTTCCATTTCAAATCTTTTGCATGGTTGGATCATCTTGATTGCAATGATAGAGCAAATATGATTGTCTCTGTCTTCGCAATCTGTCTCAAGTTCCATTAATATGCCTACCTTGAAATACAAATGACAAAACTAAATTCTCCTAATCAGTAGGCCAGAATTATTGACAAATGTAAAGAACAGTAGGGGTGTGGGGACGGTTGCAACCTTTTTGTCTCAGCACTTATAACTCGCTAAATTTTTGTATTAGAGCTCTTAAATTTTGACACAAAGCACACCTGTTACAAATAGCAATGACTCACATTTTTTAAGTTCTTTTTTCTTGCACCATTAAAAAAAATGGAACAAAAATGACAAAGATAACAAATAACAGCAGATGCAACCACCCACAATGAAGGGAGTGCCAGGTTAAGAGAAGATGTAAGTAGAACAAAATCCACTGACACCTGCTGGAAATATTATATCATATATGTATGTGTATATATATATATATAATCATATTATACACATGACATTATGTTGTATGCTCTTATTTGATTTGATGTTTTAGATCAGCTTGTTTCCAGCTGGACTATGATATATTATTTTCTGTGACAGCTCTATAATGTTAAAATGTTTTATAATATTATGAAAAACATTTAATTGTTTCTTTCTTGTTCTGAGTGACTATAGATTAAATCTAAAATTTGAATAAGCTCTCTGTGGGTTATATATGCAGTCCTTATGGTTTACTATATCAGATGGCATGCATATTGATAAATACATAGTTAAACAAAATGTATATTTTGGTATTTCTTCATTCTTCAAAAGATATCCTCATAGAACAAATGCAATGGAATTCAAATAGTCAAAATGACAGCTTGTGGTGGTTGTAGTAGTCAGGGAATTCCGGCACTTGGGAGGTATGGGAATCTCTATCCAGTCTGCTCTGTTACTAATATTCTTTTCTTTATATTACAGCCCAAATTAGAGATACAAAGCGATACAACACAAATCAGATGTCATACATGTTTTCTGTATCTAAAATATTGAGTAAATGACAACAAACTTTTCTAATTGGCTTCAGGCTGTGTGGCACATGATATTAAGTCTTTGTTTCACAAACCCTGGCATCAGCACACAGGCTCATTGTATGTACTTGTGTGCTCTGAAATGCCAAATTTTAAATCCCTGGGTACTGATTATAGTGTTGATCAGTGTACACACCAAAGAGGCTCGACTGCCAAGATGTTGTGCCCAACTTTTCATGCTTACTGAAATCAACAATGACTTATTTATCTTTCCTTTTTAAAATATCCTGGGCTCAAGTTGTGAATGTGCAGAGAAGCTGTCACAACTGAGGTCCTCCTGCCAGTTGGAGAAATTCCATCAGTCCCTGATGGTGGGACCATAAATAGATCCAAAAACTTGTGTATTTGTATGTACAAAGTTAATAACCTGCAGCTACTCGTTATTGTTTTAGGCTTTGACTATGTTATGTTGGGACATTGGGAACTGCTGTTAACCTATAAGGCTCGGGAGCGACTTTTAACTAAACTTTGCATTTAAATGTTTATCTTTCAATCTTTCAAGGTATACAATCACAGCAATATATTCATTGCACAGTCCAGCTCTGTGTAGTGCATGCAAATACCCATCCATTTACCCATACGTAACCATATTCTGGTGCATGACTGTTTTGCCCTTGGTGAAAATGACTTCATGCATCACTTATACAGCACTACACATCTATATTCCCCTGCAACCCACTTTTAATATTGAGATACCTCTGACTTAGCCGAGGAACAGTTGAATTACCATTCCACACTTAACACTCCGGGCAACATTGTATTTCAATCAGAGGCGGACTGCGGTGAGGGAAAAAAATGGTCCCAGACATCATGCCTGCCCAGCCTACTTTTAAACATGAGAGAAATCTAATTGTGCTGCCCTCTCTGTGCCTGTATGATTTAAATATCTATGCAGTGAGAAAGGACTATGCATGGGGAGACAGGTGCAGAAGAAAATAAAATAAAACATGGCAACTATTGTCTTCAAAGTGAACATTTTCAGAGTATTCAGAGCGAACAGTAGGTCAATAATCCATTACACAAGGCATCATGTCAAAAGTATCATAAACGACAAAGACTGCATCACACCCCTGGGAGTGGCTGCTCGCGGCTCCTGCTGCTGACAATATTGAAAACCAGTTTGAAGTGCAGCACTCTTACTAAAATGTGACATATTTCTGACTCAAGCATACTCAGCTCTCAGTGTCGCTGTTGTGACTGAAGTGGAAAGCCACTACTTTCATAGATTTCCTTTGTTACCTGTGGTCCAACGCTGGTGGAGCCACTGTTGGGTAAAATGAACAACTCCTCAAAAACTGAATCCACTGACTGAGTGTTCACCTCTGTGGTGTCTTCAAACTGTAAACTGTTTTTTTTTTTTTTCCTTTCACCACACCATGACGTTTCAACACTGCAGACAAAATGTGCAACTCTAATTTGATTGATATGATCCCAGTTATTGATAAGTAGTGATCCACTGATAGTGGTTTTTCAATGGCTGATTTAGATGCTGATATTTAGAAAACAGGGCGGCCAAACACCGATATTTAGTGCCAATGTCAAAACAAAGAAAAGTCAAGTAC
The DNA here is from genome assembly GCA_027495735.1 of Lutjanus campechanus. NCBI lineage: Eukaryota > Metazoa > Chordata > Actinopteri > Lutjaniformes > Lutjanidae > Lutjanus > Lutjanus campechanus. Next base: position 23,573 of record JAJHUR010136843.1, read on the forward strand.
AAATCCAATCATTTCATGCACATTACAATCTAATATTCATGGTTATCTTGGCTAGTAACATGCTGTTTTAGATGGATTTTTTTATTAATAATGACAGAAACAGGAAAATACATTGGGGTTATGCTGTAGATTTCAGAACGTGAACAAGAAAAAGTATGTCAGAAGATGTTATTCCAGACATTATAACATAATATGTATTTTAATGCTAGCCAGTAACAGTTTTAAATGAGATTTTCTGTCAGTTAGGATGGGAGAAATGCGTAAACATTTAGAAAAGACGATGGTGACTAGGGCTGCATGATATGGTGAAAAAAAAAGTCATATTGCGATTATTTTGACTCAAATTGTTATTGCAAAATGCAGTACAATTAGAGGATATGAGCATTTTTGCATTACAATTTTCATTTTCACTGAAAAAAAAGTATTAAAATTGTGACAATGTGATATTTGTTGGGGTCTTTTCCAAACAAACATGTTTTCCTTCAGCTGGGGAACAACATTTTTAGGCGAGGGCATCTATGCAGCACTACAGCACCTCGTTAAAATACTGTTTTCTCACACAGTTTTTCAAAAAATTGTGATGTGTTTCTGGTTCTGCAATTTGGTTATTGTACTTGGCCCTATTGTGATGTTGATAATATTGCAATTAATTGTGCAGCCCTAATGGTGACCGGGGAAATTTACAAATTTAACATTTACAGCAGGATGTGCGAGAGATACTAGAGCGGGGATGATTCACTTATCTTCCAATTTAATACGATCACAATACTTGGGTGCAGATTCAATGTGTATTGTGATTCTACAAGTACTGAGATTCAATATTAAGATTCACTGTGATTTTTGTTTGCTTTTTAGATCATGGGAAAAAGTTGAATCACACACTTTTAAAGACCTTATATCCTGAGTCATATTTCTGAAAGCAATGTCAGTCAGTCTTATAGTTTCAGCAGGATCATTGCTACAGTGCATATAAAAGTAGTTAACAAAAGTGCTTTTTGAAGTAAAGTGCTACATTCAGCTGTCCCTGCTCATCAAGCTAGTACCATCAGAAAATAATACATCAAATTAGTTGATAAACCAAAATGAATAGAGCCTCTAAAAACTACACACAGCACAAAGAGCCTTTCAATTAACATCCTCTATATTAAATTGAACTTTGAAACTGAATTTTGACTTTGAGGTTATTGTAGCTGGCCAGTCTGGAGTGCTGAAGCCAGAGTAGCAGAATGATTTTAAAATGTAAAATCGGCAGCTATTAATTTGTTTCCACACAGCTATTAGTTTGTTTTATGTTAAGCAGGTGAAGTAAAATGAATCAGTTTGTTAAGATACAATTACTGCGAACGCAAAGCTACTTTCCATTAGCTCATTAATGGCAAGTCCCTTTATGTGTTAGCACTGAGCTAACGGACCAAGCCAAAAATTGATCAATCAATACTTAATACTCTTCTGCCCCTAGATGTTACAGAGCTGAAACTAACTTCCTCACCACCTTCCCAAAACCCAAAACTCACAAAGGGGAGCACTAACATCATTCCACAGCAGCCACATTGACAAGCCTGCCTTGTTTATCAGCCTCATGAGGGCAGGCATCAGCCGATGCTGGTTGCCTCAAAATGCCAGATAATCAGCCCGATTAATCAGCCGACCGATTAATAAGTCTATCACTACTGATGAGGCAATGCTTTGCTGTTAATTTGCAGATGGAAGGATGACACAAAGTACGAGTTCCTTCAGGGGGATCTGACAAAAGTCCAGTGAGAGTCATCACTCTAAAATATCCAAACAGGCATGAGCTCAGAAAATTTCTCCCAAGGCCAAAGAACAAAGAAAGCAAACAGAAGTAAAGACCTGTCATTGCTTGTTATAATACAACAATATGCCTGAGGACAATACTGATATATGGTGTGTATCTTCTTTTTGGGCTTTTTATGTGATGTTCATAAAGTTCATTTGTCTACACTGTGTTATATCTCTTGGCTCTCTCATTCAATGCAAATATAAGATGGTATAAAAGAAGAAGTGCAGACCAGAATTATATAAATGGAGAAAATGGAAATTGTGATTGTTAATGTGGGCGACATTAGAATGTGTTTGTCTTTTTTGTGGATATGTTCGCACACAGAGAAATCTTATTTGATTTTCCATCAAAAAAATGAATACATTACACCAGATTGATTTTATTCTTACTGAAAGTACCCTGTTTTTAGGACTGCAAATTGATTAGTTTCATAAAAACTCACAGCCCTTATGCATACAGTGGCCATACAATCTCAATCATATAACATTTTCTCTTGGAGGAAGTTCATGTGGTTTTATTTTTAATCCACACACCAAGTTTCATTAAGTATGTTGTACACATCACACAAGTCTGTCAACTTCGAAACCTCGGCTGTTTCATGGCTGAATTTCTTCTTCTGTGCTTGGAAACAGCAGACAAACAGTCACCATATAAAACTGGATAATCTTGGTGATGCATATATGCTAATGTGAAAACAGTGTGACTATGATTTAATGTTCATCCAATGGAATTATTATTTTAAGGCGTCATCACTGCTGAAAGGTTAATGACTTGCAGTTTAAGAATTTGCATATTATCACATTTGATGAAATGTAAAATCATGAACAGCGCTCCCAAAAGAATCCTTCCTTTTCTGCAATGCCAGATACACAGTGTGCTAAATAGCAAGCTGATTTTATGAGCTCATATTAAGTTTATCTGAAACTTGGAATAATTTTAATCGCTTGTTTTCCAGAAAATCTGGACATTCTTACCTCTGTTGGCTGAAATTACAATTTCGGTTGGGACAAAAGTAGTTACATCTTTCTTTCCACATGAGTCTGGAAGGTTAAGAAGGAAAAATCTCTCCCGCGGTAAAGCCCTGTAAGGCAGAGGAGAAGGAGCCAACCCCTTTTTTCCTGAGAGGCAATTACTTTGCAAAGCAGTAAGACAACAGGAGTCAATGTGGTAGCAGAGGGCTGAGATACTTATAATGAACAAGCAGAGCAAATTCTGTCAACTTTATGCACCCAAGGTACCGTGGAACCAAATCCTGACATCAAAAATCAATAGACAGAATTGACTCAACTGAAACAAATTAACTGCACAAGCCAGTAAGTCCCTGCTTATAAACTTGATGAACTAGTTGAAGTCTTGATAAACAGATAACAGATGACCTCCAGCTTTTCTACCATAGCTTCTTTTCTCATGTAAAAAAAAACAAAAAAAAAACGTAGCTCAAACTGAGGATTATGTAATCCTTGTGTTTCTCACATTTACATTCATGACTATGGCCTGGGCAGTATCTATTTTTTTCATACATTTTACCAGGGTATACGGCGTTAGGGCAGTATTTGTGTGATACTTGTGTAAAACGGTTCAACTCGACTCTACCCCGCTGCATACAGTACTCCCTCGACATAGGTGGAGCTCATCGTCATGGCGACATTATTCCCACAGCTGGGAAACAACACACACACACACACACACACACACACAGGAGCACTGTCTGCTACCACAGACAGTAATTTGTCTCCCACTGGCCCTCTCGATTAATTTCATTTCAATTCAATTCAATGTGTTTTAATGGCATGTATGTTTTATAAACAATATTGAGAAAACTGTATGATACAATAAAAAAAGAGTAGCACATCGTCACCCTAATAAAATAATGGCCTAAGTCATTTTTTCAAGTTTTCGGGAAAACACAAAAAACTTTATTGCCTAAGTCATAAAATGTATCCAATCAAGAAATGTATAATATGTGTTAATGTATATAAAATGGCCTAAGTCAGCCTCTTGACTTAGGCCATTGACTTACAGGGCATAAAGAGTATGATCCTTTCAACTAAGGATCAAGGGGATTTTACCAGAGGTGGCCATCATCATCAGGAGATGATTTAGGCCAAAAACTCATTTTCGTCAAAAAATGACTTAGGCCATTATTTTATTAGGGTGATGACATATTAATTCAATGTAATAATATTATTAAAGAAAGGAAAAACACAACTCGGTGTGTCTATTAGATAGATCAAGATATTTTTGTCACATACAATGATGTTAGATTTCATGTGTCCCTAATTTTGTGACATGCAGTCACATTGTGCAGCTAAAATGTGCAGCGCGTCTCTCTGCTAATAGAACTTTTATCTTTACACTGTCATCTATTAAAATTCTTATGGTGTTCTGCTCTGATTTTATTCTGTATGTCACATTTTAAGAGGAAGTGCATCTCTGTCTCTACCTCACCTGTCATGCAGTGACCACAGACTCCTTCCTCTACTGGTAACCAGGACTTCTTGTATCGTCCTCGCTCTATGGCTAGACTGTGGTCACTGAGTCTGTATTTGGGCAGGATCTGTCTCTGTTTTATATCTCTGACAGTAAAAAGATAATCTACCAATTTATATTCATGGCTTAGGGCCAGATAGCAATTGAGTTTGTTTTGAGTTTTGGTTTGATTTGTCCAATGTTCCAGATAGGAATCTTTTGTTAATTTAATAATTTAGTTTACTCTGATTGTTGGCTGGAAAGGAGTGCTGGTCTGAGGTTGAACTGTGTGGGTGTGGTTTGATGAGTAAGTCTCAGGAGCAGCTGACAGGAAGGACTCTTTTGAGGGTTCAGTTCTTGGGTTTGTAGTGGCTGAAATCTCAATGTGTCTTGTGGGCTCAATTTAAGATGAAACCAAAATTTAAGTGTTTTTAATGTTTATGATCAATGACCTAATTCTGCCCACTCTCTCATGCTCACTATAGTTACACACTCACTGTGCCTTGTTACTCTGACCAATCAATGGTCTGCAGTGTTTGCTGCCTTACCTTTATTATAAGGACTAAAACCAAAATACTCCCAAACAGGGCAGGGGGATTTGTCTCTTTATGAGTTAGTCCTGTAACTTTATCCCCCAGTCACTGTGTTTCTTAGTTCTGCTGTGCTCCCTTGTCCAACAGTAGAGAGGCTGCCCTCTGGTTGTGTGAGCTGTGTACTACAGTTTATCACCTAAATACAGCATTTCATTATTAGTTGAAGGAGTGTCTGCATTTATGACAGTACTGAAAATCATACCAACAGGATTTCTTAATACCCTAGTATACCATAATACCTTTATACCACCCACACCTATTCACAATCAATAAGCTGAGGGACCTCTATGATTCACACTTTTTGAAAAACCTGTGGCCAGAGTCCATTATGTTTTTAGGCTGTCCCATTCTTGTGAACCCGATATCAGAGCCTTCAGAGAATTTCTTAAAACTCGGCACTAATGTCCACTTGGACTCAAGGATGACCTGATTTGATTTTGGTGGTCGAGGGTCAAAGGTAACTGTAACCCCACATCCATCCCACACTCGTGAACACAATATCTCATGAACGCTTGGGATATATTATCGTCAAATTCGGCACAAACATCCACTTGGACCCAAGGATGACCTGCTTAGATTTTGGTAATCAAAGGTCATTGAGACCTCGCAAAACACGTTGTTGACCATAAATCAAGAATTCATATGTTAATTATGACACAGTTTCACACAAATGTCTTATCAGATACTGGCAATGTTGGAGAGTAGATGTAACTATTAACATGCAAGTAGCTACATCTAATTAAATCACAAAATAAACTGTAACTGTAATCTGTTGCAGTTACTGAGAAAAAATGTGAAAAAACAGTTACTAATCAAAATGTTGGTGATCACAAAAAGATTATATCCAAATATTCTTTTCAGGATGTCTGGGTGTACTCTCCTACTGTACATGTGTCTATTAAGGTTGGAAATAGAGCCAGGATAAAGTTAATAGTGTGATTCAAGTGTCCAATATTTATGCATGTCACCGATTCAACTGAGAGAAGTATTCTCATCATGTTACCATCTATACAAACATTAGAGCTTAGTATACCAGAACTTGTTGATTTTTCATTGTGTTTTTCCTCCCGTTTCTCTGTTAACGCTGTTTGCAATAACAGCAGTACCTGTAGTAGCCATGGCCTTTGCTTTTATCTCAAAGCAGATAGACACCCACGACTGATGAGACATTTCTGAGAGATCTCTTAAGTGCTTGTGTTGGTCTGAAAAGCTTTCAATAGTCACACACTTTGCAGCAACACTGCAGATGATTTTTTTTTTTTTTTTATCGTCTTTGTGTATCATTCTGGGTCATTCTTAAATCTGATTGACTTAGACTGAAGATTTTTTACACACAATGTGGTCAAAAGCATTTTATATTATTATGTTTTTTTTTAATGTGATTTCATGCTGATCAAAAAGTGAAAATTGCTCTTCTTACATTTCTTTATACAAGGAAAACTGAGAGGGTGGTAGCACAATATGTGACAACCAGATAATGAAGGCATTTTTCATTTTCCCTTGAGGAATTTTACTCCATCACGCCTTGATCTGCTCCAAAAACTGCACAGGACCCAGTTACAGTTGAATTTTCAGTACTGCAGTTTTCTTAAGTGTGCCAATATCCACCATAATATTTTATCCTCTGCTGCATCTCTGAAGCAGTAAGACCTGTTCAACGGATTTGAGGCCGAATGTTCCACTGATTGAGCCAGATGAGTGTCACAAGTAGGGGTGACACAGGCAAGATATCTCTCCACAGACTAATAGAAGAGGTGGAACTGGAGTTCAACAGTGTGGGGAAGGTTTATAAAACAGTTTCTTTGGTTATGTCTGTTTTTATCCAGTCCACAGCTTTTGGTTGTGCCACTGTTTTGAGCACTTCATTTAGCACACTGCATTGTGTTGTTGTGACATTATTTCTTTGTTTGATGGTTTTAATGAATGTGACTATTGTAGAGAGCATGAAATGTACCTTAAATTGTGTTTTTGTGGAGTATACAGTATTTGATGAAGTTTCATTAAAAATTAGATTAAGGTTTGCATTCAGTAGCGAGTTGGTATAGCCTCACCATTTCTCCTAATTTCTCTTACACATCCCCATGCCTCTCTTGAATCACGCTCACAAACTCCATGGGGAAGCAAGATTTACACTTTCTAAAATGCTTATGATTAGACTACAACAACCCTCCAAGTGCTTATGCAAATAAAACCACAACCCTGTCTTCCCTCTGGAATGCATTTAGAAAATAATACATATGCAGTAGTATATGCAGTACACTATAATACTGAAGAGGCTGTCAGGCTGACAGCCTTCATATAAGTGGCTAACTCTATCTCTGCTCCTTAGCTTGGGACAAAGACGTGTCACCCTGAAACAGCTTTCCTGGTAGTTTTATATTGCACTGCTGCTTGTTATTGTGTCTATGCCAGCATATACAATTACAAGCTGCAACAGTGTACAACAAATTAGGTATCAAGTATGTGAATAAAAACACCTATTTACATTATCTTGGACATAAAACACCTTAGGAAGAAATAAATCATCTTAACACATTTGCAGCTGCAACAGTTCTAGAGAAATAATTATTACCTTTTGAAATACCATTGAAATTAGATAGAAATGAATCATTGCGCACAATATAGCCTGCAGAAATAGTTCTATGAACACCAAGACCAGCAGCCTAAAACTCAATGACTCAAATAGCAGCAGTGTGAAAATGTTAGAGATTACAGAGAACTACAGTTACAATGAAAACACTGAATTGATCCTAAGTCCTGCCTCTTTTTGCTCTGTGCTCCAGTAAAAGTTGAGCAAGCTTGGAACCACAGTCAGCTTTCTCCTTTTCTGGTGGTAGGGCGTGCGCCCCATGTACTGAGGCTGTGGTCGCCCGTTCGACTCCCGCCTGCGGCTCATTTGCTGCATGTCATCCCCTCTCTCTACCCCCTTTCCTGTCAACTCTTCAACTATCACTGTCACAATAAAGGCAAAAGCCCAAAAAAAATACAGCCTTGCTCCTCTAAAGATGTCCACAATTTATTCAGAATCTAAAAGTCTCTAGTGACATGGATCAAAAGTTAAGAAACAGTTGTTTCCATTTAATAGTGAAGTTTAACGAGCAGCCGAGTGAGGTCAGCGCTGCATGTTTGACTCCCGGTAACGAAGCTCGGAGAGAGCCACAGAGTGCACGAACCCTGCTCTGGTGGGTTGAAATAACCATTAAAAGGGCAGAATCCATTAGACTGGCAAACAGATGCTCTACACTGACCAAGAGAGACACTTGATCTGGAACTTTAAATTGTGCACTTACTGCTAATCACAGTTAAGACATGCTATACTAGAAAACTCAACTCAGTGGATGGAGAAGAGCCCTGCCATGGTGAGGTTTGACTCTCCGGGGTCACCAAAGCACTTAAGAAAAAGACGTTCAAAAGGTGTTTTACATGCATGTCCACTAAATGGAGTTTTATTACACCAGAAAGCATCTATTAAGTAATATTTGTCATGCCAATTAACCCTGCTGTTCAAATGATGTCATGCAAATAGGACTGAGAAAGTAAAGTAGTGATGTGTCCTTATCACTGGCTGCTTTTCCTCAGAGTCCCTGCTGTTTACAGCCACCACAGACCTTTGCTGAAAAGGTGTGGAAAACCCTGTCAAATTTCTGAGACTCTAAAGCTTAACAGAATAGGAATGTTCAATGAGCCGTGGCATCTTCACTTCTTCTCAGACTTAAGTGCAAAATTCATCATTTCAAAAGACGTGGATTCATCCTCTCCAAGTATGAAAAGATACAAACCTCCTCTCACACCCATAAATGATCATTCTGCCATCTGTGTCACATTTACAACCGCAATGTCATTACAGTAGATTTCATTGCGTACTGTACGATTTCTTCTAACAGCAGTGCTTAAGAAGATTATTCTGTACATCTATGTCTTAATCTTACCTCTTACTCTTAAATATCAATATTGTGAGACTTGACATCGTCTTATAATCTGGATGTCATTACATTGTGATAAGGCCTAAGTGATGTCTTTTCCCGGTTTTAAAGGCTGCATTGCAGTAATTTTCTGATCTTATCAGACTCTTCTAGCTGTTCTGTTATTTGTCTTTGCCCATTCAGACATTATATCCATGTAACTCAGAGTTCCTACATATTTTCCATTTCAAAATTCCATACTTTTCTAGTATGGATTTGCCATCTGAATAGAAATAGCTAGAGGTTTATTTTGGAAATAAATGTGTTTAAAATACAACTATTATGTTGCCAAATAATTGCCAGAAAACAGTACTGTAGCCAATACAAATCACAAACCAATATTCAATGCATTGCATTTAATATACGCTGCAATACTAAAAAAGTGCAATGTCATTCAGTTTATTTAATGTAAATTTAATAACTGTAGACCTTCATCCCCTGTGGTAACAGAGGGTATGATCATGTACAATTCAACAGAGAACTAGAAAAGATAACTGAAGTCATTGTGTTAATATTTTTTGAAAGCACAGTCATCCCTACAATACTGTGGCCACACAGATAAACATCAATATTGAGGTATTTGGTAAATATTATCATGCTATTTGATTTTGACCATATCACCCAGCACTATACCTCTGAACACTACCCTCTGAATTTCTTACCTGAAAGGCCACTGATGACAGACAGGAGGAGAAATGGTTTCCATGGTGACCCCATACTTGTTGAAGAGGGTCCCTTCTGCAAGAATGTTAGCAGGTCTGCTTCTTCATTAAAGCTGTGCCTACAAACAGGGACAGAAAACATCAGTCAGTGGGGGGATAAACCTCTGCTTATCACATACACCCAGAACTGTCACTCCAAATCACTCTGCTAATCTCACTACATGATTAATTTTCATCTTGGATCAATAAAGGATGGATCATCACCATTTCATATAAAATAAGAAAATAGGTTTGCCTTTTTCTTCTGACCTCACTGTGCAAATTATAGCGTCACACGAACAGCAGGTTTTGTCATCTCAGCAGCAGGCTAATTGGTGTTAAAAAAACAAAAAAAGTCACAGATCTTGTGACATTCTTATTATTTATAGTACTGTATGTGGTACAAAAGCCGTATAATATCATTCAAAACATAATTTCCAAACATTTGACGTAGGGAATTGTGTGTGTGTGTGTGTGTGTGTGTGTGTTGTCAGTTCATATTCTTTCCTGGGATCTGACATATTCTCTAACTGCCTTCAGTCTATCACAGCTCTCCAAACTTCCCCTCATACTACAAACTGCAGCAAGTCTTGGGCTGAGAAATCACATGTCTCATGGAATCAATCAGGTGGTGACTGGCACCCGCAGCACTAACTAGGCTCTGAGCAAGTTCAGTCCTGTCTGAGCAAGTATTCAGTGCTTCTAGCTGATCTGCAGCGTTTGTTTCTAAGTTAACTAACTTTTTCCTAAACTTCAAAGCAAATGAAAAATCAAAAGTATTGTCCAAATGTCTATGGATATATATGGCCCATGACATAACGTCAAAAATGGAATATGGCCTGCAAATTTACTTTTTTTTAACATTTAATCATTGTTTTAATTGTTGACAATGTCACATAATGCTCTGAAGCCCAAAAAGACTTCACCCCATAAGCTTACAATGTGAAAGAAGCAGCTAAAACAGTGGCTACATTGTTTTATAAAGTCTATTTATAAAGTCTAGAAGTGCTGCACGATTAGATCTTTTTATCTCCATTCAAATTAGCTACTCGGAAGGTGGGAGTCCCTAATGTGCTTGCTCTGTGGGCTGCACAATGCACAACATGTGTCACAGAAGTTGGCTTCATGTGCCACCTCCAACGCTGTGTCCAGTTCTCCAAAAAAAAAAATCTTGTAAAGCAACCATAAAAGTTTGTGTTGAGTGTGTTGCACCACAGGAACATGTATTATTAACCACCCAGCCAAATTTGAATGATTAAAAACATCTTTAAGTATATAAATTAGGTCTCAAAGTCATGTTTAATGTCTCTGAATCGCTGAGGACTTGTTAGCTCCACTGTCTCAGTGTCAGATACCACTACGACCTGAACGCGACCTAAAACATGGACGCTCCATCTAGCAGCTTATTTGGACACATCCAGACAGGTTTAAGCCATCAGGGTCTGAGGACAGAGACAGCATGGTTTTCTTTTTCTTCTGTGTTGGGTTGTTGGAACTGAAGTGACCTGCTGGACTGATTTACATTCGTAACTGACCATTTGGGAGGGGGAGGAGGTGTCGTTCGCTTGTCGGTTCGTGGGGCTTATATAGTGCTGAGGGATCAAGGCTCCAATACGTCCCTGAGCCAGGTTTCAGGTCTGCCCAAAAAATTCTGAACACAGAAATTATGAACAACTGTTTCCCAGTCTAATTCCAGAAATCAGCACTACAGAGTTCTCACTGTTTTCATGGTTTCAGCAACTATGTTTTAACATGCACAATGTGTTCAGAAGAAAAACTCCCTTTTTCCTTCACAGGAACTTTAATACATCCATGGTTTTGCTGCTCTGATTGGTTGTAGGTTTATCCAATTGCATACAAGGCACACTGGTCTGTTAATAATGCCTCTCGGAAATCAAAAAATGAACTGATAGGCCCCAGACTAATATGTACTTATGTATCAATGAGACTGATACTAATTATGAGCACTGAGCATTGACTAATGGTGATGCCAGGCTAAATATACACTGCTATAATCTTCATTAGCATCTTTATAAGCTCAGCATCAAAAGCTGACCTGACAAACACTGATATTCAGGAGAAAATTGTGTAAAACTCTGCACCTTTACTTATACAGACTGTTCTCTGTACAACCAACGCTAATTGCATACATTTCTGATGTGTAGACCTGTGTAGCATAAAGAGCGTACGATCTGCTGACCTTGTTATTCTCTCTCAGTACCATTCATCTCCACAGAAGCACTTCACACATTTATCTAATATTTTCAGTCTCTTTGTCAACATGTTTGAATGTATGCTCCCTGTATTTCCTATCTCGCCAACAGGCTCTCTCATCTTCATTTAAATTGTCTGTCATTTAGATCATTAATGCGGCGGCACAGACACCTCTGAGGGTTGAGGGAATCATGTCCAGATCCAGCAGGAGTCGTCTCACATTCATCATTTATGCCTCCTTGTCTTTTCCTCACCTCATTTGCTCCCTACCCTCCCAGAATGCACCAATGAAGTATGAGTGGGTTAAACAATTAGTGACTTGGCAATTAGGCTGTTATCTGTTATCTGTCTAACTAATGACAGAGCGGAATAAAAACAAAAAGAAAGAAAGAAAGAAGGAAAGAAATGGAAAGAAATAGAAAAAAGAGGGTGAGATAAACAAACACAATGATCCATTTCCTTCCTTGTAATATAAGCTGGTTTTTTGCTGGTTGTTCACCATATGTAATCTGCTGCTCCTCCATGTAAATTTAAGCCTTTTCTTGACAGCTGGATATAAATTAACTAACTTAAAACTGGGGGTGGCACTTTATTTAGCTATTTCTTGCTTTTCACTGTCTTTGCTCAGCGATGCAAAGAATTAAATGGCTGAATGTCTGCTGTCTAGACAGCTGCTGTCTGCTCAGGCTGCTGAAAACTGCTCTCCTTTTTGGAAAAAGGTTCTCACCCTGCTCACCTCACTGTGACCTTCTTTCATCTCACTCGCACACGGCAGCGGCGGCAGGAGAAAAATAGAACATATACAATAGTGGTGTGATGGAACATGAGCAGAAGCCTACTGCATATATTAAAATGCACAAATCACCTCAGGAAAGGAAGTCTACTCTGTCGCCTCTTTTCAGCACTTCACTTTATTTTGGGGCTGCACAGGTCAGCTTGTTGTCATACAAACCCCTGGGTATGTGTTGGACTGAGCAACTTTCACATCAGCCCCCAGTTGGTAACTCGAGTCCGAAGAACATCTCTCACAGACGTCCTGCAGCTTCTATGATTGACCTTTTCTAGCCTACAGTGTGTTTTTGCAGTAGTTGACAAACACCATGTTCACACCAGTACTAGTATTGTCAAAAAATATGGTACTTTTGTCTTGGGTCATTTTGGGAAGTAGAGATGCCACAGCAAGGTGAATTTACGATTACATTTTACAAGAAAAGATATGAGCGAAGACACTGTGTGTCAGAGGGAAAGCAGCAGCAGACGTCGCAGAAGTTACAATAAATATCACAATCTTATGATCTATCTGTGACGAGCATGTCCAGTTTCTTAGTTAAACCACTAAAAAATGCCCAAAGTCATGGTCAGATTTCAGATGATTTCAGTCATCACTAAATTTTTTAAACACTTTTTCCTAACTAGAAGTAATGCAAGCAAACTTAAGCTGATGGAGGGCAAAAATGCACACATATATTGGACGCGGTATAAATCAGAATCAGAATCAGAAATACTTTATTGATCCCCGGGGGTGAAACTGTTAAAAACTCAGTGTTTCACAGCACAGCACTTCAGAGTAAATCACAGCACGCGTCTGTCTCGTCTTTTCACTGCAACTCTGCATCGAGATTGAGTTAATACTTTAAATACAAACGGTGACAGTGAAACCCTGTTTCGCACTATGATGATTACATTTAATCCGTGGATCAGATGCGTGTCAAACCGTGTGGGTCGGATTATACAGAACATGGGTCAACTGTGATCCACTGTGCCCCTACTATCATGGCAATCCAAAAATACTGGAGGAAACGATTCCAAAAGACAAAATTTGAAGGATAACATTAAAATGAATGTTGTGTACAAATGACAGTCATATTGGAAAAGTTGCAGGTGTAGTTTTGACTGATGGACATATGGAGTAATGTCATCATGAATGTTTAAATGAAAGGTTAATTGAAGATAAGATCTTAAATACTGATCCAAAATAAGGGAAAGTAAAAATGGACCTTTTGGAATACAAAACATTGTCATAGTTTTACCCTTTTCTTCCCCTTTAAAATAGCTGCATATCTGTTGTAACTAACTGAGACACTAGTCCTGCAACAAGGACAGCTTCCCACCTGGAACACTGCCACGTATAATTAAAAAAAAAAAGATTTTCAACATTTGATGACAGAATTCTAAGAAATCTTAGAGATTTTTATATGGAGTGAACATTTGTGAGATTTAGTCCGCTGTCCTCAAGCGGCAAACACATCCTCTCATTACAATGTCCTGCATATCAACAATGTCTGCCACACAAACCTGATTATAGAACAATTAGATCATTTGTACAGCTTAGCCATCTGAAAGCACAATGGATTTTTGATGTTTCATCTTACAAAAAGCATCACACCAAACTAAAACCTTTCATGGCTCGCACATGAGCAAGACGCACATGAATGGCTTATTTACAGTTTCGGAAGAAGAAGAAAGAAGCATCAGATTAGAATGGGTATCATTGTCATGGTATGAGTATCAGAAATGAAAAAGTGCTACAGAATAATCTATAATATACATTGCAAAGGAAAAAATAAGTGTACTGTTACTGCATTATCAGTCATGACTACAGTAAATGTAGATCCAGTGACAAAGTGTTTAGAGAACATCAATTATCTTTATAATAGTTTGTCTTTCGTTACCTGTGTTACAGTAACTTGGTTTTGGAATCTCTCTTGTCTACCGTCAAGTATTTATGATTCTGAAAGAACATGGGTCCCTTGTGTATATCAAATACAGTTGGTCTGCACTCAGACATCCTAAAGTTCACCTTACTTGACTGCTCCTTGTTTCACAGAATTCTGCCAGACACGTCATTTGTGGACTCGGCTTTCACTTTCCAGTCAACCATATACTTTACACCAGAGAAAATAAATTGGTAGAGTCATTTCTGATTCACAAGAGACGAGCCCACGCAAAACATATAGAGTATGGAGCATAATGGCAAGAAAAAGAGGCCCCAATTAGGTAGGAAGACCTGCCATCAAAACATTAAATAAATGACAGGAATGACAAGCAGAGCATAAACATAAATACACATCCCATCAATTAAACCGACAAAATCATCCTCATTTGAATATGTTCTGAAAGATATGTGGCAACTCATCTACTCTTTTCACTAAAGCATTCAGACTGTTGTACAGACTTTGGTCAGTAAGAGGAATTATATATCTGAGAGATGCTCACTTTCATGTCTGTTTCCCTGAAAGAAGAATTATTTGCTCTTTCATGAAGTAATCCGCAAAAACAACACAGTAAATTTTAAACAAATTTTAACAAATTTTCCAGGTGTGTGTTACACAGTTTGGGAATAATCCATTGTTGACTGTTTTTTTGGCTCATTTTTGTCATTTTATTTTGCTAATTTAATGGTTTGGGAGTTTCACAGTTGCACAAAGAGTCCAGCAACAGCAGAGAGAGGCAGCAAGAAAACAGCATGTAGAGGCTGAATATTTTCACTTCTAAGTCTGTAAAAACAAAAAAAACTAAAAAAAAAGGTTTTATCTGAACTGAATCAGAGTTGGTGATTGTTGGAACAGTGGTTAGGTGAGAAGGTTTTGGTGAGTTTTATGCTGGTTCTGTTTTCTTGGTGTCTGTTCGAGTTTCAATTAGGTGTGTTTTACGATGTGTGTTTTTATGATGACAAAATTACTGCTTTTGTCAATTGCTTTTGTCTCATGGCTTTTGAGGAGAGATAGAGAGATGGTGTATTGAGGTGATGAGGTGATAAAGTTACAGGACTAACTAGTAAAGAAGAAAAATGCCACTGCCTTTGGAGCATTTTGGGTTTAGTCCTGATGATATAGGTAAGCCAGAAAACACTGCAGATCACTGACCGGTCAGAGTAGCAAAGCGTGTGTTTAACTTTAGTCGTCCTGTCTGATGAAGGGCTGGTGCCCAAAACGTCACACGTGCTGATACCATTAAAAAACCTCATAGGAGCAGTTTCTGGTGTGTGGACTATGTTGTGTACTTTTGTCACTTTAATCGTGCAATAGCGAGTGACCATGAACGCGTGCCGAGCGGAAGAAGAGATGAGCAGTGAAGTTGTCGGGTTGGCAGTAAATTTACAGTGCAGGTTTGAGGCTGGTCACGCTCAGCCATCCTCACCAAAACTCAAGGAAATGCCCATAGTTTAGAATGTTAAAACAAACTTTCAGCACCTCACAATTTTTTTCTGATTTCAGATGGCTATGAAGCGATTACACAATGATTATCAATGCATTTTTTTAAGCTACCGTGTGGCGGTTGGATTGTATCCATCTGTAGTAAGCGATCGTAGAAAAAACTCAAGAAGTGGCCTTGTTTAGAAAGTAAAAATGATGCACGTTTGCATCAGTTATGTTTCCCCATCCAGTCGGTTCAGCCATGAGAAACGTATAGCCCGTCTTACAAAATTGTAACAGGTGATCATAATTTGGAGAATTGGGTTTTAAATTTCTGATTATTCTGCACTGATTCATAGTCTTTCAAGAGAGAATCACAATGCATCTAAGAATCAATTATTTCCCCCACTTTTACTCTAGATCCGGGTAAAATGTCAGGAAGGTATGAAGGTATCAAACAATTGATACCTACAGGGTAAAGGGTTTATTTTGACCAAACCTGAGTTGGCGATTGTGACAAGTTTTGTTTCTGTCTAGTTTGAAGGCAATTAAAGCTCATCTTAGTTCAGGGAAAGAGAAATTTGAATTTAGAAGGCTTAAAGTTGTATATTTCCTATTTAATAAGGAAAATAGATGTAAGAATATTTCCTTTCTTGACATTTTGTGAGCTTATTTTGTTTATTTATGAACAGAACGTAGCAAACTCGCGGCTTACACACATCTGCAGCCAGATGGTTATTAATGAGGTAGTGCGCAGGGTGCAACAAGGTGCACTGACAGTTCTGCATGTGATGCCTCTGCTCGGTCTCATGGCTGTGTTTCCACAGGGCGTGTTACACATGAAAGGAATGCAGACATCATTTGCAAGGCTGAGGTTCGACAAACCAAGTCACAAACATCGACTGCTAACATTTCCACAGAAGCTGTACTCTCATCAGCCACTTAAAATAGTATTACTCATTTTTTTTAATGACTTAGTAATGTGCTTTTCAAAGTCTTGTAAAAAATGTATGAATGATTGGTTCAGCGAGTCTCTAAGATGTGTTTGTGTAGTACAGTATGTATATGTTTGTCAGCACTGACATTTTAAGTATTATAGGGAAAATTCAACAACTTGTACCCTGAGTTATTCACTAATTAGTCTGTTTCTTTAGTCACGCAAACAGGTGTCACAGATGTAACCTTTTTATTTTTTAACAAAGGCATTACAGCAACAAAAGGTTGAGTCATAAAGGCAATTGGAGGCCATGATGACAAATGTAATACCCAGATATATCGAGATCCTGATTGTAATTATCGTTTTCACACCCCCTCCTCTCACCTTGTCACCAATTCCAATTAGCATACATCATGTGCATTGCGGAAGGTAGGTATATCCAACGATGAGACCCGAAATGTAATCAGTGTCATCCTAGTGGAGTGCGGCACTTGTTACTAACAGCACAAATGCACACGCACACACACACACACACAGAGAGCAAATACAGTAATGAAGTAGACTACACAGATCAAAGGAAATCCTCTTTGTCATCTGCACAGTTTGCTGAAGATGCTTCTCCTTCATTGGCTTTTTGTTGTATTGTTCATTTCTACATTCAACTTTCTCAGTTATTTTTATATTTGCAAAAAATGACACTTTTATATGCAACATATGAAGGAAATGAAATACTAAAACAAAGGAGTAACGTGTTAGCATTTGGATCTTCTTCAGGTTACTAAATGTAAGTGCTTACACCCACCATGTAATTTGTGCTAATAATAAGTGGTAGAGGAAGTAGTGATTACAGTAGTGGTAATGACTGTCATAGCAAAGTCCTGATGGCATCTGTAATGGTACAAAAAAGAAGCAGCACAGGGAACAGTAGAGGGAGCAAACATTTGTCTTCTCCCCAGTTATCATTCGAGTATAACAATGCCAGAAATATGTGCATGAGACGGTGAGTGAACGACACGGCTCTCCATGATAT
The DNA here is from genome assembly GCA_027495735.1 of Lutjanus campechanus. Taxonomy (NCBI): domain Eukaryota; kingdom Metazoa; phylum Chordata; class Actinopteri; order Lutjaniformes; family Lutjanidae; genus Lutjanus; species Lutjanus campechanus. Next base: position 41,416 of record JAJHUR010136843.1, read on the forward strand.
TTGTCTTTGCTCCACACGCTCATTGATTTGCGGATATTGTGACACGAAAACTTGAAGACATGGGTTTATATTACAGATTAAGGTTGTCAAAAGTACTGAAGTATCAATACTTGAATTCTGTCATCCCAATAATGTCACATTATCATGTTTTTCAGTGAAAATTAAAATTGTGATGCAAAATTCATCATTGTGAATCATATTATAATCACAATATCTGTCAAAATAATCACCTTTTTTACCATATAAGCAGCCCTATGTACATCTAATACATTGTGATGCAGTAAGTAATTGCACAATTGTATAATGTTTGTGTTTTAATAAGAGCCATATTGGTGTGTGTATGTGTGTGTGTGCTGTTCCCCGCTCTGCTTTCACTCCCTCCAAGCACGGTGGGCGTGCCAAACATTTTCCTCCTTTCATGGTGAGAAGCAGAATGAGAGGCATGGCTGCTAACGTTACAGATGCTCGTTTTGCCAACTGTCCACGGCTTGTTGACGAAGCAGATGCACAGAGCGAAATATGGCATTATTCATTACATTATTATGTAGTCAACAGTCAGAGAAGCCCCATGGACACCGAGAAGCCTGTCTGTAAAAGATGTTCTAAACCTGCGCAGATCTAGGGAGCCAACGCGTCCAATATGGCAGAGCATGTTGCCGACAGACATGCCGACGTGTTCAAGAAACTCGGGAGTGTGACAGGTTGGATAGAGAATGTGATAGATAACATAATTACATGCCCCGAAACATAAGTCAAACAAGGGATTTATTTGGTGACAAGCAACCCTTTTCACCATCAGAGTTTGACGAAGCAATTAAGGGTTTGAATTTGGATTTTTAGCTAGTTTACCAATGTGGCAAACATCTCTGATGTTCACACGTGTTCACAATTTTAATGTGAACTTGACCATGCAAGTTGCTAAAACAAGACAACTATGCAGATCAACAACACCAGTAAATGATCAAATTACACGTAATCAGCTTAGGTGATGGTAAACACGGCATGTAGCCTATATTTTTGTATACACAGAGCGGAGACCTCAGTTAATAGTTAATAGGTGTGTTTTGTGATCATTCTACTTTAATGGAATGCTGTAGTGTGCAGGCTAATAATCCTCAGTTTGAGCTTTAAAAATTATTAAGTGCCAGACTTAGCGTTACTATCATTTTTTTTATCATTTTATAATAAACTGACTTAGTGTAAATACCTATCATCTGTTGTCCATTTTTAAAGCCATTTATTTCATAATTTTGGTATTGTGACAACACCACGTACGATATTGTACACTAAGATAAAATTAGCTTCTATTCTAGATGGACACAAGCCTGGAGCAAAGCAGACACACAGGCACCGCATGCCAGTGTAGCAGAGTTTATTTGAAGAGCAACCTGCAAATATACCTTGACCTACTTCAAAAGCTTCATTTTGCAGTGACACTTAAAGCTGGACAATACAGGGTCTCTCTACCCACCCCCTCCCCCAACACATTCACTTTCATCTGTAAATGGGCAAGGCAATTGTATATGTCATCATGTTCAAACAAGAGCCGGAGTGGATTTTCCCTTTAAGTTACTCTGCCAACCCCCCGACCCGCTTAGACATGTGTAACCCTTCTCTAAAGCTGGAGTAGCAGCGGCAACATTTCAGCTTAAAGCGCACAAGGTTGTGGCAGCCTTTGCTGTATAGCAACTGTTTAATGATAGGGAGCTCGATGTGATGTGACAAATACACACAAAAAAAATTAATTTAATGGTGATCAGTTGGAGTTACAAGTTATTATTGCAGGTAAATATCTAGTTTCTGTGTAACAAGAGGGCGATCTAGGATTTTTAAGTGGTTGAGTGGGTGTTTATTGATGTTATTTATGGTGCAAAAACCTTGAATTTTGTAAGACCTTGAAAAAAGTGGCCTTAAACCACAAGCACAATATTTTAAGAAAATTATATGTACAACTAAGTTCTTTTCTGAAGTATTTCTCAGAAAAAATATAACAAAATAAAATTATTGCAACTTTTTTTTGGAATGTGTAGTTAAAATACACAGCAAACATTGCTCAGAGATATTTGTGTATTTCAGCCTTTACAAGGTACTAAGCTCTTTAGGATGAGTCTCGTTGCACACACCGGAGGTTTTAATCCGAGTGCAGGGGGATGAAGTTAAAACATGATAATACGGGGATTACTCTCACCACAGTTTCACTCCTTTGACCAAAACAAGCCCTTTGTTAAAAAGGGACATCTTTTCCAGATTAGCCTTTAGCTAAGTCATGTTAAAGTCACGGCAAACAACTCATAAGAGGGACCAGGTGCAGGAGGGGATAATGGTGAATGTTGGAAAAGTGGGCTTTTGATTAGAATGTCACCATTTTTCAGTCCCTGGACTGGCAGAAAAAAATATAGGTGAAGTAAACACTGTAGATGAGGAACTTTCATTGGGCTGTGCTCTCCTGTCCTTCAGCAAAGACCACTGAGTTTGTCCTTGAGCATTTCACTGTACTGTCCACACAACACAACTGTCTGTCTTATAATTGGGAATCTTGATATGTTGTGGTTTGCACACCGCATGACTGATCAGCAACGGGGTCATGCATTAAAAGATCTTTCACCAGGAGCAGATTTAGTGATTCTGAGGCCAAAGGCAAACACAGACATGGGGCCTTCCATATTCATTGTTCTTCCCCTTTTTCAATCCTTGAGTAAATAATAAAAAATAAACTTTTATTCATGGTGGAGTGCAGAGGATGATTTCAGCAGTCTCACAGTCTGAGGGAAGAAGCTGCTCTTCAGTCTGGTGGCACAGCAGCAGATACTTCTGTATCTCATGACAGATGGCAGTTGAGTGAACAGGCTGTGGCTGGGGTGGGCATCGCCTTTTAGGATCCTCCCGCTTCCTCCCTTTTTTCAGCACTGCTTTGTTTGTTTGTTTGTTTTTGGTGTCTGTACACCACGCTGAGCTATTTGCTCACACAATTCTTCGTCTTCCTAAATCATTTCCACAGATGCTCAGTGAGATCATGGACTTACTAGTTAAGTAAGTTAGTGGGGTGGTCCCGAGATACTCATGAATTAAGCATTCTGATGCCACTTTAGCGTGTGGATTTTTAGAAAGACAATTAATTAGCTACTTTTTGCATTTTTTTTATGTTTGGGCTTATCTGGCTGCTGCTCCAGTGCACTGGTTGTAGCTTGTTTCATGGCTCCCAGATCCAGATATTAAATCTGGTCTTTCTGCAAGGTATCAGCAGGCTCCTCGTTCCACTTGCCTCTGATCTGGGGGCTATTGTCTTTGGCCTCCAAAAACTATCGGTGAGTAGAAAATAGAACTGGGCAATTAGATAAACATATTGACTATTGGTAACTAGTTGAGTCCAAAACTGTGTGAGAAAAAAAGTGAGAGCTGCATTCCTAACAGTACACACCCTCTGAAGTGGATGAGCAGTGAGAGCACTGTAGACAGCCTGTAGAGCCAGACTATTTTCACACTGAACTGATTGTTGAAACAGAGGCAACACTGACCATGATAGCTTTGGTGAGTTTTATTTTGTCTTTTGTGTTTATCTCTCTGAGTTTGAATGAAGTGTGTGTGTTATGGAGTTAATAAGGCAATTAAAGCTCGTGTTGGGTTGGTAAAAGACTCAGAAGGTGATTGGTTATATTTTCCTGTCTAATAAGGAAAATAGAGGTCAGAATGTTTCCTGTCTTGACATTTTGAGAGTTAGTTGTTGTTTTCTTTTCTTTTTTTAAATTGGACGTAGTGAACATAACATAGCAAACTCTTGGCTTGCACACATCTTAGCGAGACAGGCCTGTGCAAATATATGAGCAGCCAACGGTGGCTGGTTAGTAAATTTGGACATATCACTCAACCCTATGAATCAGGGCTATAATCCTGCTGTGTGAACTCATAGGCAGCAGCATTATTAGCTGTGTGAGTATTTTAATTAGATTTTTTTCATGAAACAAATGTAGGAAAAATAATATAAAGAAATATCCAAAAGTATGAAGAAACATATCAACCCATCAACATCACAAAACACCAACATCTGTATAGATTAAAAAGGGGTTAAAATGTTAATTAAAGCTGTAGTATACAATTTTTTGCTTTCATCTGTCCCACTATCAACCCCCTCAGTTGGTCAAGTTCCCACTCCTTCACCTGTCACTCATCTTGATGAGCTGTCTGCTTAGAAACGGCATGTAGCCTGAGGGTGAGGTAAACAGCATCTATAAAGCCATCAAAGGTGTTGTAGAAGCAGGTGGCGAATGCAGCCAACACAGCCAATCTGTGAACAATGTCAGCGTTCACCCTGTTTCAGATCGGAGTGCACAGTTTTATGTTCTGCTCTGTTATGTCTTCCAGATCTTCACCATTGTTGCCTAAGCTGTGGCTTAACTAAAAACGCTCACCGAAAATGTAATGAACCAAACTCTTTGTAAAACTAATTTTAGGCCAAAAGAGGGATGTGAAATTAATTTGTTGCATAATTAATTTGTTGAAAAAGCTTACATATTGTAGCTGTATGGTACCACTTTATAGATTGTCACAGATTTTTATTTTTTCCCATCTTCTCAACATTCTGCTTATTCCTGACTGGTGTCCAGCTTATCAATTAAATATCCCACAATCTCCATGTCAACTACATTCATTATTTTTTCATCATACCCACAGCATTGCAATGTCACTGCCTGCAGCTATCCACAGGAACATACCCACGACACTCAAAACTGCAATCCCTGTGGGAGTCCTGCATTAATGCAAAACTCTAATATACAGCAGAAACTAAATCTGAAAGCAAAATCTAAAGATCATTTCCTGCAACTGCTTCATGCCCTACACTCAGCAGTGTAACTGCAATGACTCATTCAACATTTAATGTCATGTTTACATGATGCTATTCTTAGAGGGATAAAAAACTTAGCTTCTTATTAGTGAAGAGGGAAGATTATGATGAGGCTGTGGTGAAGCTGTATGGCAGTGTACAGTAAACATATATCTAAAATGTACAAATGCACAATAGTATAAACCATATAAAGATGGTATTGATTAGTATGGTCTCTGCCAAAGATGCTTTTCAGTAAGTAATTAAGCAGCAAGACTCTTAAGACTGTTTGACCCCCTGACTTCAAATTATGTCGATACCAGTAAATGCTGAATTTCTGGGTATAAAGCAAACATAATAATTAGAGATCTTTATGATACATCCAAAAGGCAAGAAGCACAAAACCCACCCAGGAACAAGCATGTTCCCAGTTCAGTAAATCATTAAAGGTACAACATATAAGAATTATAGTTCAAAACATTAAAAAAAAATCATGAACAAAATGTGAAGAAATAACAGTTTTGATGTCAAAAGACGATGTATTGTGTTGCACAGATATCTACTTAAGTTAGTAAGCTGACCAGCTAGCCCCAGCCTGTCCTGTCTTGTAATACCCCTGTGTACCTCCAGAGGTGCTAGTCATTAGTTCAGCTCAGACATCCTCTCCTGTAGTGTCAGCTGGAAGATATGTGGGAGCAGTGAGCTTGTTATGTGTCCCACAAGATCTCCAAGCTTTTTTGGTCTAATAAATAAAAAAATAAACTGACAAAATGTCTAGAAGTGTTGTTATGGTTGCATGTATTGTTTGGTTGGTTTCCTTATCTTTCTATCAAATAGAAAAATACACCTTCTGAATTATAGTCTCTCTCTTTTGGAGAACTAGGACTTAATAGCCTTGTTAACACAACTCATTTAAATGTGACAAAAAAAAAAAAAAACTCACCAAAACTGTTCTGGTTTGTCTTTCCACTGTTCCAGCCATCACCAGCTCTGGTTTGGTCAAACCAAATCCTTAATTCACCAAGTTAGATGTGAAAATACTCTGGCTCTACAGGCTGTTTTTCCCCACTGTCTTTCTGATGTCCGACCTCCCTCTCACTCTTCTCTGATTTGACGACTCTCCTGTCCCTTCTCTGCTTGCCCAGCTCGTGCTCTAGTGCCTATTCTGGCACCACTTCCCACCAGCATTTCCCGCTGGGTCCCACTCGCCCTGGGCCTGAAAAACCTCCCAGTGGTCTAAAGCTGCTGTGCTACAGGTATAACAACTCCCTCAGTGCTCAGAGTATGGGCAGAGTCTGATAATGAGACCACTAGTAGCTGTATGGCTAACTCAGCTAATTAGCTAACAGCAGCTACAGTCAGTTAGCAGCAGCCCCCCCACACCACATCACACCATCACCACCAATTTGTTTGTCAAAATGGCTGCTTCTGGGAAAAAAAAGCTTGGTCAAAGTGGTTAGAGGTCGATTTTTTTTCCACTGAGGAAGAACTGTATAAGATCAGGGTTTGGAAAAAATAGCTGTTTTAATGAAGCTACAGCAAAATTTCAATGCAGAGAACTTGAGATCATGGAACAAGTGTAATACACGGCACATCCATTAACTCATTTTCCTGCTTCCTCTGATATGGCTCTGATATGCATAAGAACATGTCTGTGGATAACAATGAAATGCATCTAACCCACACCTACACACATACACAAGCAGAACATCTCTATTTTGTACATAATAAGGACACAACATGCGCATCCTTTATTTATTCAGGGGACTTTCACTGAGGTTAATGCTTCCTTTTTCAGGAACTTATTTGTGCAGTTACACTCACAAGCTTCAAGTACAAACACAGTCTGATCTGCAGGCCAGTTGGGGTTAAAGGTCTTGCTCAAGGGCACCTCAGTGGTAGGTACTGAGGGAGGGAGGAGGTCACAAGCTTGCTTCTGAAATCTTTAGGTCTGTTCTATAGGAAACAAGATTATCTCAATACCACACTAAACATCTTGGGGATTTGCAGTACTGCTCTGCGCCAGCACCAAGTCCATGCATAACAACAACATTTAGGTCATATTTTCTATTTTCTAAAAAACTATTGCAAATATATTGCCAGCACTAAAGTGGTGTTATCGTCACAGCAAACAAAGCAGGCCTTACCAAACATCCGTGTGTGTGTGTGTGTCAAGTGTGAGTGTGTGAATCACAGTCGATCAGCAACCAGGTAAAAACCTGCATTGTCAAATGAAAGTTCCCTCTCTAATTAGCAAACTAATCCACACTCAACTGACTTTTTAGGGATTCACAAGAGCTGAGGATGACTAGCTAAAAATACCTAAAGGTGTGCTAAAAAGAGATGTTTAAACTGTGTGCCTCTAAATGAGTCTTTATTTATTCATTGCTGCAGACTACTGCCAATCGTGAAGTAGCAATCAGTAAAATGCCTGAATGTTTACATTTCATTTACTGCCCACTGAAAAGGACCTACACCTTTCAAATATGTACACATTTGCGAAATATCGCTCTCCAAAGCTTAATAAAGTGAAAATAAAGCATCTCTCCTTAAGAAGCAGAGAGTCAGTCAGACTGTAGTGATGATGTCATGCACAGACAAATCCTGGAGCTGCTTCATAGACAGTGAATAATGACACAACTCCTGGGACGCTATGACAGCACCCATGGTGATTTTACTGGGACACGGGGCCATTTTCTGAATCACAGCGAGCTGAAAGCCCTACATTCAAGTAAAACTCATTTGGATGCAATATTTAAAATGAAAATCCTCTGAGCCCACAGCGTCGTTCATTAATTCAGTCTCACTGGATCAGCTCCAGAAAGGTCACCTGGTGACATCATGATTCAAGTCTTGATGCTCACATTTACAGCTCGGAGATGCTATGTGTATGAAGATACTGAATTTGCTGCTCAAAATAATCTGAATGGCATAATGTACACTCTGTCTGGGGTGAAATTTCTCTATTTTACTTCTATGACTTTAACAAGTATTCTTAAAGGGAAGACTTAGGATGGTAGCAACTCTTTTTGCATTTGTTTCAGTTTCTCAGAGACAATTCAGAATAGACCAACCAAATCTTTCTATATTAAACTTACATCTGTCTGCTAATTGCATATACCATTTAAAGATGATTACATATGACATATCATTCATAATATTGATTTGAAGGGAAGAAGTCAGATGTTGCAACTGACCCCAATGAGGTACAGTTGCACCATATTAAAAATACATTAAATTTCACTTCACTATGTAATTAGCTTTTGCTTTTTATCTCAATAAGCATTGTATTCTGAAAATGTATATTGTTTACAATAATGTTATCATATTGTTTATGTATTTTGCTAGTATTTATCACAGTAATTGAGTTTTGGTGTGTTGTGTGAACACAGGTTTACCTTGAGTCATTGTGCAGATGTTAGAGATGCTTTTCAATATCTCTATATTTCAGTGTGAGACATGAAGAATGAAGCAATTTGCAGTGCAACAAAAATTTATTTCACATGAACATCTGTATTTGTATTTAATACTGTTGTGTGTGAGATGTATTGAGGCACGATCACCTGCTTTCTGATCTAAACTGTACAATGCCATGTGTTTTCTATTTGTAAATATTTCTCTAGGCAGTGTGAAGCAAGAGCTGATTGACAAGTGAGTTGACGCTCTTCACTCCTACTCTGAATTAGCATGTAATATAATGGACATATATTCCTTTGTCACCATACAGCTGGACTGGAGAAATGTACTGGCCACTTCACTTATGGCGTAACAACAAACCAGCAACAAAAATTACCAACATAAACCACCATAAACCTAAAACAAAACAAACAAACATTTGTATTTTGGAACATAAGGCAGCTAACTGAAACTGTCAGCAATGCATCATGGGAAACTATGCAAATGAGGACCTTCTCTCAGTCAGCTGCGCATGTGAATATCACAAGCTACAGCAAGTTACATTACACAAACTATACAAGCTTTTCAGACTGAAGTTCAGCTTCAGCTTCATGTAATCTTACTATGACGACTACTACTACAACTAGCTGACTATTACTACTAAATAAATCAATAAATAATCATCAATACAATAAAGTGCTGTATTGGTATGGTATCAATATTGGCAGACATTGTAATCAGATCGTAACTGAAAAAACACGGACTGGTAGATCTCTAGTTGTGTGGTCTGTTTGGATATGGCTGCTCAGCTTGGGGACAGTAGCAACAACATGTTCCAACCGGCCCCGCCCTTTCAGCTATTATGGAACATCATGTGCTGCCTAGAAATACTGTCCTAGACACATCCTAACCACGTCACTTAGAAGTCAGCAAAATATCGATTCAAACTAAGTAAGTTGTCATCAATTCATGCAAAATGTCAGAACAGTTGTGACAAAAATACCGCTCATGAAAAAAATACTTTCATACCTTTAAAACAGGTTTGTTTGTTTTTTCCAATAAACGCAGCAGATGATTTCTGACAGGAGACAGAACAAGACTTGTTGCAACTGTCCCCACTCCCCTACTGTATAAGTGATTGTGGTATCGAATAGCTGCTTTTCATCATTTGCACCCTATTCAGTCTCAGTTACAATCTGACATTGATGAGAAAGACACGATGGCATCCTGAATGTTTGACAAGAGCAACATGAATGTTCCTGATCAGAGTTATTGTCGTTGATGAGATTTACATGCCCACAATCTGTAAATGGAACAATGGTGCCCATCAGCACTCCCCAGAGAGATGACATCAACTCATTTGAGGCCTTGTAGTTTTTCCCTTTTTTTTTTTTTTTTTTTTACCAACAAATCTCCATGAAGTGTGAGGACGGATCACTCCACTTCTAACTATATTCTATCCAACAACAGGGATGGTGTCTATTAAAATAGGGTCACTGATGGTTATCCAGATGGGTAATGAAAATCTAATTGGGGTAAACACTATAAGCATCAGTGCTGCATCCTAAAGCTTCAGTGAGCGGCTTTCCAATTGTATTCATGTATCTGCACACTGCTACTTTTGATGCTTAACCGTCCATTCAGCTGGAAACGATGTCTAGAAGTTTGTGTCAAATCGTGCCCTAAAACCTCTAAAATTGGAGTGGAAGTGTAAGGTGCCTGAACGCTGCTGCTACTGTCTGTAACAGAGACAATTATGGTTATTTTTGTGTTAGACTTCCAATAAGTCATCACGACAAGAAAACCACAAAGTTTCAACCCTGAAAAATGTTACTCATACACCCTCAGACTATTTAGTGTGTATTAGTACAAATCCAGCTCCAGCTCCCACACAGAGACAGAAGAGACAACTTTGTTCTACCCACGCTTCACTGGTACACATTCCCGGAGAATGGCTCGTGTAGATAAAAAAAATAATAAAATGGGATTGTCACACACAATACATGAGGAATTCCTGGGGATAAGTGCATATTTTCTAACTCTGGCCTTATACCTGACATTCAGCTGACTGTTACAGTTGAGGCAAACGATGTGTGAATGCGCTGAAACTGTTTCCTATTCATTATTTGAACAGTTTATCCGTCTCTGTCTCCTTCGTCACAAGCGACATCCCAGAAACTACTGACCCGATTTTGACAAAACTTGGCTGAGTGATGTGTCTTATTCGTAAGAACCAGCATTTCACAAAAATTACAGTGATTTGTCTAAGGGGCCCCACAGCAAATAAAAGAAATCATGTCTCTGGTCTTGTCTGACACACCGTCGCAAGTTTTTTGTAGAGATGCAAATCATCAAATCACTGACACGATCAATTGTTTTTTCCAGATTGTAGGAGCAAAGTGGATGTTGCCATTATTGTTGCAAGATAGCGCTTTTTTTTTTGTCAACAAAGCAGCTCCATATTGAATGTTAGAGGGACATCACAGAATCAAGAATCAATTATCAAAAAATCATGATAATTTTCACTTTGTTCACACTGCAAGCCTGAGTGCTCAATGCAGATTTACTGCTCAGATATGATTTTTGTTTTGTTTGTTTGTTTGTTTGGTCATTCACATTCACATTTATGACCAAAACTGAAGATTAAAAATCTGTCTGGAGCCACAACTATTAAACTCTTCTTTTATCCTACTTCCTTTCTTTTTTGATTTGTCATCTCTAGATGACTATAGATGTAAACTGACGCACATATGAGATTTATTCTGTCTTTAGGCTACACATTTTTGCAATTGGAGAGCAACAATGATAAATGAAAATTTAAATGTTTAAAACTGTTTTATTTCCATTAATTTTTTTGTCAAAGCCACAGGGAGTCACTGGAGAGGCTCATTCAGATCATCTCTCAAAAAACATCTGTTTACTCTGGCATTTGGTCTTGGTTAGATAGGCTGGTTTCTCTTTAGCTGTGTTGTTTGTTCTCTTGTCTGTTGTTTTCACTTGCTTTGCCTCTGTTTTGTAAAGCGTCCTTGGGTGTCTTGAAAGGCGCTATATAAATCTAAGTTATTATTATTATTATTATTAGGTGCTGAAGAGCTGCACGTGCCACCGAAGTCACAGGTCGCCCAAACGAAAATAAAAATTGGATTTGAGCACTAAGGCTTGCAGTGTGAACGCAGCTAGCACCGTGATGTTAAACATTCATAAAAAGTTCAATGCCACTGGGCCATTCGCTCTGAGGTCTACATGAATTTATGACATAAATGACATATGATCTCTTAAAAGCAGAGAATTAGGCCCCCATGATCACTGATGACACCCTCCTGCTACCTTCAACAGATTAAAATAAAGGCAAATGGTTAATACACTGTGATTAAGTAGTGTAGACAAAGCCGTTCTCAACTGCGTCCTGTCCTGACTTCAGCGGGTCTCCCGACGAGCAATTATCTCTTCTGTACGTTTTGTTCATCCTTTCTACCACCTACTACTGTAGAGCTGTCTTGAGTCTCTCGCTGCCACTTTTCACCCCTCAATGGTTTTAATTGTCCTGATGACCTCAATCAAAAGACAATTACCAAATGGAAGAGCAGCACAGGCAATTATTGTCTTCACCGTGAGATAGAGCACACCTGAATGGAGCTAGCACCTTTCATAGTGGTAAAATTACATGTGCAGCCAGTGATGGCTGTCGTGATGAAGAAGCGAGCATGAAGTATGTGCCTGAAATGCTTATGTGTCCTAAGAGGAGGCAGAATATGAGAAGACACTGATACTTCAAAGCCAAATGAGAAAGGTGCTCCGGTTTGAAGTGGCACACATACATGAAGCTGTGTGTGGAGGAAATCAGGGCAAGCCGAGATGAGTTGAAAAATAGGTTAAGAAGGAATGCAAGAATAAGAGACATTTTTGCCTCAGTACTACTCTCATATTAAGCACCTGAAACAAACTATCACAGAATTTGGAAATTATCTGAAACCTGCTTCACCATCGTCCAATTATTGATCGTCATTGCATTAAAAACCTGTGCTGTCTGAAGTTGTTCAAATCCATCATTGTTTTGAGGATCAATGAAGGGATGCACACTGAGGCTGGTAAAACAAGTAAGCCACAACAGTGTTTATCATCTCTGCAGTTGCTGGGGATCATGGGAAGGGAAAACTGTTTTGTGTATTTATGAACAGTCTGACAAATTCATGTCACAAAGAAATGAAAAATTCAAAGTCAAACAAGAGCCGCATCCCCGCTGAGTTACGAAAATTTCAAAATATCACTTTTAAATGTCACCTGTCGTGTCATCACACCAGTACATCCACACACTAATCTCTGCCATCTCGTCTGTGGAGACCACTAATATTATACACACAACATCCTGAAATATAAACAAGTGATTTAGTCTTATTGATGCAACCTCAGAGCTTCTCCACTCACCCATCTAAGAATATGCTATAATATTTTTGAAACAACTAGGATGTCAAGTCATTCATTGCAGAGGCCAGCTAGGGAATTACAGCGACCTGAAGTAGAGATTGTTATGAGTGGAGCAGACATCATCATGAAGCCTGTTAAAGGTTGAAAAGTGGCATAAAAATGATGCATTACCATGGCTCATGATGTGAGCCCTCAGTGCCAAACCCACGATCCCATAAAATTCTTTATCCTTATTCTTTATATATTAGTCTGCATGTGAGATCAAGACTAGCAGTAATAGTACCATTGGTAATAATACTATGAGTTAAAGCAACTGACCCTTCATAAGTCCCGCCCCTTTTCTCTCTCTGCTCCTATGACCATTGAGCAAGCTTGATACCTTTGTCAACTTTTTCTTTGCATGTTTCGTGTAGTTAGCTATGCTATGCGCTAGGCTCGTATATGTTGAAAAAATAACTAAATTTAAGGATGGTTCAAAGATATTGCTGGATGACCTGTAAAAGCAACATATGTATATCCACATCTTAAGTTAGCTCAGTGATTCCCAAACTTTTTCCACTATGCCCCCCTTTCGGAAGCGAACAAAAGTTCAAGCCCCCCACCACAAAATTTTCAATCAATTGTTAACAATAATTGGGGATGGAACTGATAAAAAAAAGAATTCAAAAGTTAAATTTTAGCAAAATAAAGGTCAGCTGGATAGAAACAGCAAACTCGTGTTTATTCCCCCTACATAGACCATATTCATTCAGCTTTGTTTCACTCTTTTTTTTCCTCCCCTGATCTTTCGCGCCCCCCTTGCAGTGGCTCCGTGCCCCCCAGTTTGGGAACCACTGAGTTAGCTAATGTTAGCAAAACAGAAGCTAACTAGCTAGCCTCAATCATTAGCTAGCTAGTTAGCTAGCATTTTGCTGACATTCACTTTTATAGAAAACAGAAAGAGAAAGTTGACAGCGGTAGTAGGAAGTTTGGTCAACTGTTACTGCAGCACAAAGCAAAAGGGGTGGGATTTAGGATCACTCAATTAGGCACCAAAGCAGTCAACAGTATGCTAACCTTCCAAGAGAAAATGATAACACTGAGTAATACCACATCACTGTGTACGACTGTGCAAGTATAAGACTCATTTCAAAATACAATAAAGCTTGGAGACTTTTGATTTCAACAGTTTTTTGTCAATTTACGAGGACATCCAGAAGGTATGGTTTTAACTACCGTCAAAAATACAGATACTCCTCTTTTTAAACTAATACAAGGATGTTGTATTGCTACACAGCATGTACAACCAAAGCCCGATCTCTATTCAGCTTTATGATATCTATCAAATTGGCACGTGACAATGTCCTCATAAGCTCACCACTGTAGTAGTCACTACTGCTTCCCACTGTCACTCTGATGGTAACATCCAACTGTCTAGTAGTGAAAACAGGTCCTTCCATCAGTGAACGGAGCAGGCAAATCAACTCACATCCCTGCCAGATGTGCGTCCAACATAAATCCCCGTGTTGACAACTAGACAATGCAACATCACGAAAAACAGAGACAGAACAGAACTATTGTGCTATATGAACCTTATAAGTAATATTACAACTTTATTCCAATATGGGAGTCAGTGGGGATTAACTTGGCCTCAAGTGGCCACTGAAGGAACCAGGTCTGGACAATTATAGGGGAAACACTGCACTAGGGTTGAGCTGATGGACGATCTCATTGTGCATCGCGATGGCTGACAGTCATCATCCACTGAGCCATCTACCATCCTAACAGTGTAATTTAAAAGCCTTTTGTATTTGAGGTAGTGTGTCCCCTCAGAGTTGCCTTAGAGATGTTACCTAAGTTTCTTTTTTGACAAGAGGGAGAGAAAATGAAAAGAAGCTGTACAGTGCACTATGTCTCAATATCCTGTTTATCATTTTCTTATTAAACACAAATAATTAACAGACATGGTTTGGAGACAAGGACCCTTTTAAAGCCAGCAATATCATTATCAATCTCAATGTTTCACCGTGGTCATCGTCATATACTAATCTAGTAGACGTCGCCTGATAGACCAGATGACTTGGGAAGTCGTCCTTAGAAACTGCTTTGAAAAGTACTCTTCTCGCTGTTGTCATACCTACTGTAAAACCACTCCGCTTAGGACACTTGTTGGCTGCACCACTTTTGGTGTACAAACGGATAATTTGAACCAAGCCAGATAGATTCTTGGACGATCTTGTGAACTCCCGAATCCAGCTGCCTTGCAAAGTAAATCCAACACAGCACACTGCCTCAAATAGACAACACTTTTAAATATCTGTAGTGGGGCTCTGGAGTGTTCTGTTTTGTTCGGTTTTGTTTTGTTTTTACACAATTACCGTCATGTACCATCTACCCCACTGAAATGTCAGGAGGGTATGAAGGTATGAAAAAAATAGCAACCGCCCAAGGCTGCAATTTACATATTCCCAGCCCTTTTTTATATTATCATGCTCGTGATATTAACTGTGATATTTAAAATAAGCAAGAAAATGGATCAAGTCTTTATCTCCACTGAAAGTGCATTTACAAAGAAAAAAAACTTGAAACCGATCAATAAGACTTAGATAAAAAGTTTCTCTGGAATTGACTGGGGCTGAGTCATGCTGGTACACCCAACCCACTCCATTTTGTTGTGGCAGGGCAACACTGTGCATTTTCCAGTTATCTCCACTTTAAAAGCAAGATAACAACATTCCCACCAAATATCAGGGCTGTTATTCTACAGATTTGCCATTATAATAAGTTGAAATCTCTGCCGCTGTAGTTTAAAATTCACTCTAATGGAAACACCTCAAGAAAAACTACTTATTTTGTGCATGATGTGCAGTAAACACAAATCTGTTTACTGCTGTCTGCCACAGTATATTCCAAAATTGACTGACAGTGTTGTTTCTTAACTAAAGGTACCATCTTTAGTCAAGCCTAAATAGTACAGACACTAGTTTGCAAAGAGCCCAGCAGACATTAGCAATGATTTTCATTTTGTCTATTAGCCAGCATACACAGTTAAAGTCAATTAGCTGCACTTGATAAAAGTAAGTTGTCTGGATCAGTATTTCAGTGAATGCAGACATCACATGACATTAAACAAGCTGACACAACAGTAGTGCTTAGAAACTCTATAAGGTCTACAGCCACAGTAGAAGCCCAGTGAATCTAGTTTTCTCCAAGGAGTTAGACAGAAGCAGAAGGTGGACATGAGAGGATAACTGCAGCTGTAAACATGGACAGGAACACCTGCCCTCTCTTTTTAAGGTAGTGCTAGCCAGTACTGCTCAAAAACAAGGTCATAAAAATTGTGTTGCCATATAAAAAGAACTCGAATTGATCAAACTAGTCATTCATTTATTGTTTTAACTAATCAATATCTGCACTATAAACCAAGCTGCAAAGGAAAGTGAAGAAAAGCTGACACAGGTGTTAAACTGGTAAAAGGATTAGACAGACAGTATTAAGCGATAAGCAGGGGTCCATCTGAAGTGTCCTTATTTCTTTTGAGGTGTCATATTTGTGGATGATTTTACTGGATTCCCATCTGTTACACTGCAAAAGCAGACTGCAGAGTGACAACTGCACTGAAGTGCTGTGAATGACACGTGTTTACCTCCAGCAACAGCCTGATAACCCACACCTGAGCTTAATCACGGAGCCAACTTCAGTCCGCTTCATTGGATCAAATGAGCAGCTGGTGATTTGTTGGGATGCTCTTTACTTTGTATGTTGAAATGTTGTTTGGTCTGGGTGAATACTTTATTCTGATGGGCTTCAGGATGTCCTTTAATTTCTGATAATGGAGCAGTTCAAGTGAAACCATCTCTTCACATTTCTAAATGAATGCGCTGAAATGAGTAACCTTAGCAACAGGGATGAAGTCAAAGTTTGTGTTTAGCCTACAACACATTGCAATATGTTAACAAGCTACACTTAGAGAGGCGAAGTCCCTCCCCTTCCAATAGACCATCACGGGACCTAACTTTGGAAAAACATATGAACAGTAGTCTATTGCAACAGACAAATATTTCTTTGAATTGTGCCATGAATTACACATATGATGTTTGTCAATTTAAAAGATC
This sequence comes from Lutjanus campechanus, assembly GCA_027495735.1. NCBI lineage: Eukaryota > Metazoa > Chordata > Actinopteri > Lutjaniformes > Lutjanidae > Lutjanus > Lutjanus campechanus. Next base: position 58,150 of record JAJHUR010136843.1, read on the forward strand.
ATTTTACAAGTCAAGAACATTGCAGTTTGTCATGTAACTGCTGAAGTATAAGACTCTTAAGATACGTTATTAGAAGTAAATGATAACATGACTTTCTCTGGTCAAAAGCAAATGCTAGCCACTGAAATTTGACACCTGTGTGTTTTCGCACTGGGATGAAGTCACACAAGAAACAGGTCTTGCTCATTCTTTCAGCAGGCTCATAAAAAGGGCCGGGAGTCGCTGGAAAAAACACTTCAGGTAAGATAAGATTACAACGGCCAGTGATGTTAGTGTTGTATGAGATGAGAGATGTAGTTTACTGAGCACAAAACTAATATAAACTATGACAAACAACAACTTTCTTGAATTGTAAAATTATCTTTTAAATTGATAAACATCATATGTGTAATTCATGACACGTTTGAAACAGGAACAAAACATTTTTTGTCTCTCTCTATTATTGCAAACCGGAAGGGGAGGGACTTTGCCTCTCTATTTACAAACTGAGTGCTCCATCCTCTAAACACCACGGGATTGTGACTGTACCGCACTAGCTCCAAGAAGTACACTGCCCCTCTGAATTTACTGGTACTTTATTTCACATTAGCTCACTATTCAACTACTTCAGGCTGTGGCTGACAGTGCACAAGGCCTATCATTTGAAATAAATTTTAATCATTTGGACACAATAAAATGGCTGAATAGCTCGCTAGTGTTGTTGTTAAAGATACTGTTTGTCAACTGTAAGCAGTCTTACTGACTTTGAGTCTTTCTAGCATAATGTGAAGCCAATCAGAGAACAGTTTGGGGAAATAAACACATAAGAACCTTCAAGGTTGACTGTTTCAGATATTAGTCAAAACTTCAGGTGCTACCAGGGAAACAGAGTTCTGGCTTGTGAAAAATTACATTTTGATAGCAGAACACATGAATTCGTTCTTAATTTGGTCTTTTTCTTTCTTTGAACGGTGACCATAATATATACGGGATAATGCTGTTCAAGGTGTTCACAATCAGGAATTAATAGAACTCCTTATCATGCTGTATTTGCGAACTTGTTTGCCATCGCTTTCCAAGACCAGACCAACGTTTCATCTTCCTTACCAGTATCATATCGAACTCATCAATCACTGTTTAAATCAAGCCTTTTATTCCACTATAAATCAGAGGAAGAGCTCAGTCTGAGATGTGTATTTGATCAGAACTTTCAGTCCTTTTAAGTGGAGAAAGCTAAAACTTACCGAGTCTAACTGAAATATTTGAAAATTTGTCATGTACATTTTCCCCTTTTACACTCCGTTTTCCAAAAACCTACTCTCTTTGTGCGTCTGCTCACTCAAGTTAAGTCAAAGATATTCCCGTGGGAGGACGCACCACTCTGTCTTCTATTGTTTGTCATTGATGAGTGCTGTCTCCCACTTTTTGTAGTGGTGCATCTTTCCTGAGGGGGTCTTTGAACATGGGATATTTCCTAGCTTCAGTGAGATAAGCAGACGACTCGTCCTCTGTTTATCTTTCTGATTTAACTCCAGTGGTAGAAGCCTTTTTTCTGATAAAACTCCTTCTCCTGTGGAAAAACACAGCTGTAATTCAAGAACATCTCAAACAGATTCAAGTTTGCTCACTGGACATACTGTTGCGCCATTTTTCTTTGGCTTACAATGAAGCGCGTAAACAAAAACTCCTTATATCCAGTATGTGTAAATATTGTTGCGAGTATCTGATGGATTGCATTCGGGGAAAAAATTTTTAAAAACAGCAGCCAAATAAGTGAAATAAATATGAGAAATCCAATCCATAGCATCATAAACAACATTTCCACATGGACACTTGCATCCAAACCACATCACAAATTAAACATGTAGCAAAACAAACAGTGCACACACTTGTTTTGCAGGCTTGCAGGTTTATTACTCATAGTTACTGACTAACTATCCTAAAACTTTTAAGTGCAATTTCACTACTTTTATTGCTACATTTACGGGAAGAAATACGTGTTACAAGAAACTGAAATTCAGAATGAAAAAAATTTGCCTGCCTTGAAAATCTGAATTTCAGTAAACTTGAAACTGTGCCCCAAAGCCTGGGTCCAGGCCTTCGAATCCATTCAGTTGACTGACTATGGAAAATGAGGTGCAACGAGTTTACAATTCAGTCTGATATCACACTGTAGAAACACTGTTATATGATGAAATTCAATTTATTGAATGCTCTGAAAGTGTATTTGAGCATCACTGAAAATTCAACTTCATAGAGGTCCCCAGAGTTATCATTATTTGTATCTGTTCAACCAACAAAATTATCTTTCAGTCTGTATTTGGATAAAAGACTGGATGTGAGTGTGGTTTAGACTGGAAGCACATTAAACCAGGTTTTCTAAAATAATATTCATTGGCAATGCAATTGTCGTGCCTTCAAAGAACCGAGTTGATTAAATATTAGAATATAATTTATTATGAAGTATATTTCCACATCCTCATACTGTACTTTTAATCGCTCTCTATTTGAATTTTTATGAAGTGAACCTCACCACCCCTCTTCAACTGGGGGGAATTGAGCAATCAGACACCAAAAAAACCTTTTATAAATCTTAAGATTCTGTTTTGCATTGGAAACCATTTCTGTAAAATTAAAAAAATCATTCAGTTGAAGGCAATACTCTTAAATTCCAATTATGCTGCATTCATATTTCTTGATGTCTTAATCTTACTGCAGTTAACTACTCAAATATTGACATATATATGAACATTATAATATATTCTAATATTAAATTAAGTATTTCCATAAAAATGTAAAATGTAAAGAGTAAAAAGTAGTAGTCTTATTGTTGCTGCATCACTTTTTGGAAATGATTTCTTTTCCAAATTCAGTTCTCCCAATTCAATTTCAATTCACCGAGACACACATGCAGTCTTTGAGGAAGAGTGCAGATTTTTACAACTCCTTTTCACAAACTGGGACAACTATTTATGATAAACAACCATTGGGATCTAGATATTTTGAAAGTTTTCTCTGTTCTATGTAAAAAAAAAACTGTAGTTTTATGTCTTATGCTATCACAGAAAAATGAATTTGAATTTTGAGCCTGAACTGTCAAGTTCTTCAACCTGCATCAATCCCTACAAGTCCAGGGATCAATGGGAGTCAAGGAAATGGTGAAAATCATAGGCGCTGTTTGGCCAAAAAGGAGCTCTGTCAATCTGCACTCCATTGCTCTTCCTCGACCACTGGATGTGCCTGTCAGTGAACTAAAATTAAACTGCAAAAATTTAATTCGATTTGAGAGAACAAATGGATTCAATTACATAATATTGCAGTCATTTGTTCTGTTTTATTGAATTTGGTTCCAAACTAATAAATAAATTTTCAATTTCTTTGATGAAATTATTCAAGTTGAACAATAAAAAAAAAATCAAATGATTTCATTCAAATTTGTTTTTAAATGCAACTGGGCCTCTTAAAACAATTTGAAATTCAGTTTCTAGTGGCACACATTTCAACCCACACTTATTAACCTACATTATCTAAATTTAAGTGCGACAGCTAATGAGGTTTTTAACGCTTTGAAAAAAGCATAAACCACACACATGCAATGCCTCCTGTTGGGCATAGTGCTACTAAATTACAGAAGTAGCAGAAAACAGTTGTAAGAAAGCAGGTGTGTGCAGAAACTAGCGAAGGCTGTTGGAGCTAATGGCTGACCCACTGTGATGTTTGTTCGCCGTTAATAGAAACTACAACATTAACATTCCTGCACCTGCTTCACAGTAACAGCCAGACTCATTCTTAGCGCCACATGAATGCATGACTGTGCCATTTGTTCCTCTCAACAATAGGTGCTACATCTAATTCTGAGTTTTGTAAGAAGTCTTCTGCTGTACAAGAAGTAATGAACTAACGCCGCACCAGCTCTTGCTGATGTTTTACACACACACCACATCATCCACGAATTCCCACCTATACCATCCATCTAGATGACAATAAGGTAATGGGGCAGCTGACCCTTCAAAAAAATGAAAATCAGCACCTACCACTGCTCAAAACATCAGAGACCACATGAAGCCAACTCAGCTGTTTAGAGGCGTTATGTACAGAAAATCAAAGGGCAGCACTCTCACACAGCAGAAGGCTTGGACAGAACCATGTCATATTAAATTTCAACTTCAATTATTTATGTATTCATTTATAATAAGCATGTCAGTCAGTAATGGTGTGTCGTCTCAAAAATACAACATAATGGACAATAATCGGCCACAGATGATCAGTGATGGCCCAGTGTCACTAATGACTGACTTTTAGATTGGTGTGTCGGGGTCATAAACCTTCAAAAAGCTGACGAAACCTTCTGTAAAGGCTCTGTTTTATTCAAAGTCTCCAATGATGATGACGGGGGCAGACATGTCATATGCAATGTGGTGAATTTACTGGATCTGGGAGAAAATAGTTGCGTACTCACGGCCACGATGCAAAAACTAATTTAGTTTTAATAATTTACCAACGTTTCGACATGACAGTCTTCCTCAGGGTACTGAAGGACAAAACAGCTCAACTGACATTAAATAGAGGATAAGACACAGTGTGCTCCCTCACCAGGAGGAGTGTCCTCAATTACATTTACATGTTATTTATCCTTAAACACCCTTGTCCCAAATGACTAAGATCAAGGGTGCCAAACTCAATTTCACCACGGGTCACATCAGCATTATGGTGGCCCTTAAAGGGCCAGTGTAAGACTATATAAATGTAGCTACGTAATTGCCTCTGCATTAGATTATTACTGGTTTTAGTATTAACTTAGCAATTAATAACTAGCTCTGAAAGCAGAGGTCTAGGAAAAATAATGACAAGCAGACATTCAAGTGTACAACTATAACACAATTTATGCAAAAATTAAAAATACAAAGTAGTATAAAACAATAAAGACATAGTGTCTTGTCTCTATTCTGCACAAATATGTGCCCACTTTCCCATCTTATCATTAAATTGCCTTCCCTCTGTGTCAACTTTTCTTTTCTTGGCTGCTCCTATTAACATTACCAGCTACAACCACGGCAGGAAACAGCTATATGATACTGAGATGCTATCAACAGCTATTTTATTTCAAGGTTCAAATAACAAAATAAGGATGCATTCTGGGACATGTAGTTCATGAATTCTGCATTTCCGTATTACAGTATAGAATTTTATTGCGCAAATTATCTTCTTTGCAAGCTCTCATGAGATTAGCAGGCCTCGAGTTTGACACGTGACCTAGCTGTATAATATATATACAGCTTATCGTGTACACCTCACAGATAACTGGACATCTTGCCTCTATTTCTGTTCTTAATCGTTTATTACTTTGGTTTTTTCTATAGTGTGATTATGTCCCCTATGAAAAATTATCTTTATCCACACTAGGTTGCTTACTTCTATATTTAAAAAAAAAAATCAAGTTTTTTTTTTAACATTGTTAATTTTTTTTCAAATATTTTCTAATACATATCTATTCATACTAATTTTACTTATATGGGATATCATGTTTGTTCTGAGCTAGTGGTGTTTTTGGTATTGTCCTTAAAATAGAAATATGTAGCAATTGTACATCGAAAAGTGAGTACAAATGTTCAATAGCAAGTTGGAGTCATAGATGGTACACTGAATAGGTTGGAATTCTAATTGAAATCCTTAATTAACATGAACATTTCATTGAATCAAGTTGTTTCCCCAGACTTATGGAAGATCAGCCAGGCCTCAGGAACACTGCATGAGCGCACAAGCGCAACATTTTGACAACCTTGTAAGTTGATTAACTGTTTATAACTGCCAATTATTTGTCGATGCAAAGTTAAACCTGTTATCCTGAAAACAAATCCCCCTGCTCCAAAAATACACACTGTGGAGTTGGAGTTGAGTGACTGCCTGTTTTGCTGCCTGACAGACTTCATTAACATATTACTCAATTTAACTGCAAACATCTACTACTTTTAAAATGAATGATTTCTTGCGACTCATGAACAGACACTCATTCATCTGACTTTTGGCTATAAATTGAATTCTAATTAACATGAAAGAGGCGAACAAAAATCATTACAGATCTAAATACTGTAGTCGGAGTAGCAGGTATTTCAACTTAGCATGTTTCCTTAATCTCTGATGACATATCATGGTCATTTTATGATTTAGTACAATAAATATATTACAGATGTCTCCTTTAATTTATACGTTTAGGTCTGTGTCTTAGAGCCCTTTACCTGTGACTGTTTCTTGTAATGGAGATGTTTTTTATCATTCATGTATCATTCTTTTCTAATGTTTAGTTACATCATATACATATGTTTTTGGACATAATGTGCAACTTCATTGATTGACAAAAGTGCTTTCTTAAGATGTTTCTGATGAACCAAGCAGCCCTCTGTATCTCTGTCTTTTATCCTCTATTTAATGTCTGTTGAGCTGTTTTGTCCTTCAATACTCTGAAGAAGGCCATCACATCTAAACATAGTAGTAAATTATTAAAACATTATTTCTTTTGCATTGTGGCTACAAGTGTGCGACCATTTTCTCTGACAGCCTGTACTTTCATGGTGCTGTGGGTTCCCCCTTCTGGCTTGTGAGGCTACATCTGTCCGTGCTCAATAATTCGAAGATCATGAAATGTAGCCTGATATGAACTACATTTTGCAGCTGCCTAATTGTTGTAATTAAAATCCTTTTTCTCACCGCAGATGAAAGACATTTACAGTGTGACACCTACACCAAAGGGCACAACACCTGAAAGCATCTTGTTATTTCAAGGACAATTTTGTTCCTCTGAGAATATATATGAGTTAATAAATTCATTCTGACTTTAAAGCAATGACAAAACATCACCACAGGCAGTGGCCCCAACTAAATAACACCATCAACCCAGAAATATCCCTCTGTAATATCCCTCTGTGTTGACTCAGCTCTGCTTTTTTGACATGGGCTCTTTCTTTTAACTGCTGCGTTAAAAAGAAGCTGTTTGGATCCCTGCAAATATGAATATGTAAAGCATCACATGGATTCCATTTACATAGAGAATATTTCAAGCATCTACTTTACATCTGTGCGCATGCTGAATAGTTTTGCAGAATAGTGTCACACAATTGTGCTTTAAATGAGCTCTGCTGAAATTGAGATTTAATGAGTATGTGATCTGGCACATGAGGGGACTGTCTCAAGGCTCATTGTTGGATCTCTACAGCTCAGGTCAGCACAGTTAAAACACCCACTTGTGCATGAATGTTACACCGTTAGCAACAAAAATGACTCGCTACTTGAAATGAATTCATCTGAATCCAGACAGCTGAGGTTAAAAATGGTGTTTTATTCTGTGAAGGGTAGCACTTTATTTCATGGTTCACTCATATGACGTAGCAAACCATACTCTGTATCACATTAAACAAAAAACAGAAATAATTTATTTGACAAAAGTTATATAATTACTAGACACTTATTAGACTTTTTAGAGGGTAATTAGGGACACATTACAATAGAACTGTACTTCAAACTAAAGTGAAATCTCATATCTACTACTTCCCTATCTAATAAGAAAAACAATATGTAAACTATACAATGTAGAGAGCAAGAGAGGTAGAGGAATATTTTGTCTATGGGTGACTGCACAGACTTAATACTGTAATACTGGAGGCAGAATGTGATTCAACTCTATATGGGACCAGCAAAAGAAAGTGTGTTTCAAGTAGAAGATATCTAATTTCACTTTAGTTTACTGTATAGTTCTGTTGCAATGTGTCCCAAATTACCCTGTGAGACTGGATATATACATACTTTTAACTACATAACCCTACACATCCCTATGCAGCATGGCTGCCTGAGAGTATGCTGCGTCCATTTGGAGCGATAGTTGCACACGTCCTCAGCAATTAATGCTACACGTTTGTGTGAGGAAACGTGTTGGTTAAACAGCAAGTATATCTCCGGCCTCTAATAAGAATCTATTCTTCTGTTGTAATGTGTCCCTAATTAAAGCGATATTCCACTTTGCGAGATTAACTCACTCAGTATATACTCACCACCATGTCGATGTGATGGTGGATGAAAATCTTCAATTTCCAAAACAGTCCTGGAGTTTTAGGAGAAACAGGGTAGCAGCCTCATCCAGTACAATGGCAGTGAACGGTGGCCACGGATAAAAGGTTAAAAATAGCACACAAAACAAACACAAAATGTCTCCATCCTGCTTGTGTGGTGTAATCCAAGTGTCTGAAAGCCGAGACATTAAAAACTGTAAAAAACGCCATTTACGCCATGTTTTTAGCAGAAATGTCAGCTGTAGCATGTAGCCAGTAGGATGTAAACATGGCGTCGATCTCGCAAGACTTCGTATATATATCCTAATGACCGCACATGCCGAAGTCTCACGAGATTGACGGCATAATGGTGAGTACATACTGAGTAGGTTATCATGAAAAGTGTAGTATCCTTTTAAACTCTATAAACTCTAATAAAGGTCTGATAACTGTCTAATAAAGAACATATAATTTCTAGTTTTTCTCTAATTTGATATGAAGTATGGCTTGTTACGTCTTATTAGTGTGCTGTGAAATAGTGCAACCCTGCAGAGTAGTACTGCATCTAGGCTCCTGGCACTGATGGTGCAGCACTAACTGGATGTATCAGGATGGATACAAAACAAAAGAAACAAAATGTTGTTACACAGAATAATGCAATGGAAGATTGGCTGGCTGCAATGTAAAACTCAAAGGTAATATCTCAATTTAAAAAAAGAAACAAACAAAACAACAAAAAACACAGCTATCAGTGTCTTTGTGCCCAAAGTTGCTTTCCTGGCAACAGCAAGTTAGAACAACAAATGGAATGGAAACTTATCACACAGCAACACTGTCAGCTACTCAGCCACATAAATTTCAGACTCTATCTGCTGGAAATTACAGGTTCTCACAGGGTTTTTTTTTTCTCTCCAGTATGTGACAGAATCTTAAACATATATCTGAATATGACAAGTCTACCTCTGTATCATTAGTGTATACTGATGTTATATACTATATATACCCACTTGTCTTTTCCAAAATCCATTAAACAATGAAATAGCAGAACTACAAACTAAGATATCCCTTGATGACAAAGAGAAGAAGTGAAAGTGCAGATGGTCTTTTAAAAGTCGTTCTTAAGAGGTCTTGCTTTGATGGTACAATCTCAGTGAATTAGCCAAGATGCTTTTACTCCTGATTAAAATGCATTATGTTGATATTTGACTGATTGAAGACAATTAAGGTAAGAAGCAGAGCCGCACACTGACTGGCAGGTTGCAAAGCGGGAACCAACCATTAGATTTGTGGTGAAGTAAAGGTCGCATCTAACATAGCCATAATGTGACCTGATTTCTCCTGCTCAAATCAAGGGGCACAAGTTGCTATGGTAACTATAGTATGGACCATAGAATTAAAGCTTGTAGTAAAGGTGCTTTTTGGAAAACCCTGCAATCTCCCTTCATCCTCTCAAAATTGCTTTCATAGAAATGTGATGGTGTTGTGACACAGACCATTTTTAACATGCGGTCACTTTTTAAAAGGCACAGCAGAAAAATAGAGCACAGCAGCCACTGAAATGTAGCTAGATATGAGGTTCAATGTCACATGCTCATTCCCAGAGCAATTCTGTCCAGTCCCATCGCACATTTGTGGCAATGATATATAGATCTAATTAATTCTCAATTTATTTGAATGGGATCTCCACTGTCTGGCTCCCTTGGTGATCAAGTGTCTTCATCTCTTCTGTGGAGAGTACAGTGTTGCTCCTTGCTGGTTAACTTTAGCAGCTGAATTGGGGATTTCCATGATCATTAATTGTAATGAACAAATTATAGATGACTCTTAAGGACAAAAAAATGGCACCGTGCATAGATAATTATGTGGATAATGATTTTTTTTTTTTAAATCTAATATTCGAAAATTGGCTTTCATTTAAAATGCATTACACCAAAACATGAGGCTGACAACATTAGAGGAAAAAGCAACATAATCATCATGGTTTAAAGCAATGAACTCATCTTCTGGCTGTTTTGACAACACAACAGGATTCGTCCACGTGTGACTTTAAAGACAGCAAAGACTGAAGAAGATGACGGGCAAGTAAACATGGATATGAACAATGCTGGGTTTAATTACCTTTAAAAAAGAAAAACAGCAATGAAATTGCAAATGAAAAATAAATGAAAAGAAAACTCTACACAGCCCCTTTAACTGTAATAAAGGCAATTCTGACTGCTTTTAAGTCTTGACTGTCTGGGTTTATTCAACACACATCACACTAATATAAACTGAAACTAATTGCAAAATGGATGGTAAGTGAAATACAAATATATAAAACATGCTATGGAAAATGGCTGCCAATTAATTATGAACAATTTGCGGCAAATAGGATAAGAGAACGTCCTTTAAACCGTCAGAGACTTCTCCATAAATGTTCTCCCTTTGAAAAATAAATTAACTAGATACAGTTGATTCATGTTTCTGTTCCAGACCACCTCACACTCTTCTGTGCAGCAGATGTTTCAGTATCAGACCAATTACAAACCTCCAGTTGTTGACCAGTTGGAAGTTGCTTATTAAAAGACTCAGATAAGAATTCAGCAAGTCAACTTAATAATTTTACAGCTGTATAGTTAAGTGACCGTTTTGAAACACTTAAAACAGAATTTGTCCATCCTGTTATTTTGATGGTGCAAGGCTGAATTTCAATATTTCAATTTACATATCAGTTAACAGTAATGTTTTGTCATCCCTTTGCTGTCAGATCTCTCATTAATATCCCCTCGCATGAACTGTTAGGCTTATTGATCTACAGGACTGCTGGAAAATGAGACAATTCAGTGGCCCCTCACCCGTTGCTCACAGGTTGCTTATCTTATCATTTTATTAAGAGCTAATCGTTTTGAGAGACTTTACAAGAAAGAGCCGAACTTTGACTTCGCGAATTAAAATGTCAACCATGTGAATAAATTACTAAAATAAAGCCGGAGCTGACCATGGAAATGCAGAACAAAAAGGATTTAAATCAGAGAAGCACCTAACAAACCAATGTTTTCATCTAATTTGTATTTTTTTCTTCTTTTTTTTTTACCAGGAGCACTTGCTTGATTCTACCCACGCCAAGTTGATATTAAAAAAAAAAAAAAAAGTGTAAAATCAAACATCAGCATTCACCAGTGAATAGTAGCTTTGAATAAAAGCGTCACACAGCAGCTTTCTTTCCTTCATTTCCTGCAAAATGCATCAGTGCTTTTGTCTTATCCCAATGCCTAATGAAGCTTCACATCATCCTAATATCTGCAGGACATTTTACCGGTGTTAAGGCCTACATTTATTAAAGCATGCATTCTGTATACTGATGTATTCCTGTAGAATGGGATGTGGTTTTATGGTTAAAATTGCCATTTCACATTCATGTTGGCTATTCATTTTGGTTAGATTTAATTTATCAGATCAAGGTTTACTTCACTGGTAGAAAACATGAAATCACTAAACATCAGTCTTTATAATATGATACCGTTATGTCATAGCATAACAGAAAGATATTGAGGAAATTGCACTACATCTACCTCACTAGGGTAGAATAAATCCAGTGTTTGTCACACGACGATGAACACGGAGGTACTGCACAAGCACAGCTAAGCACAGCAGCCCTGTTAGTTGTATTCTGACAGATACCTCCATACACATTTCATCTCTCGGGAGAAAGGAGGCATGAGAGTGGAACGTAGCAACTCATCATGAGCCTGCAGGATGCATGACTTGGTACTGTAAGAAAGGTGACCTAAAACACTCCTGCTCCTCTTTTAATGTACAGCTTTGCTGCTTTCTTTTCAAAATATACCCACTGGGTTTGCGAGAGACATCTCTGTGCATCCTTGCCGTGAGTTAGTGGACATTAAGACGGCTTTAACTAAAAAACATCTGAGAAGTGCTGAACAGCATTTTGACCCCAGGGGTTACTTTTACAGATTGAGAAACTCTTCGTTCTGAAAGACTTGCACTCTGAATGGCATGTGTGGTGTATGAATAAAAAAAGCATCTTAAAGGGATAGTGATTATATGAAGTGGGGTTGTGTGAGGTAGTTATCGATAGTGGATGCTGGTTGATACGACCCCAGTTCGGAGAGAGGCAGAGAGGAGCACCAGCACGGAGGCTAAGCAATGTTCTGCTGTGGACAGGGTCAGTAGCAGTCGGCTCATCTAAAATAAACCATATATTTAGAATATTTTCACTGCTGGAAACCACTGTTCGATAAGCCAAACATAGCTCTCTCTTGCTCAACCAGACTCCACTGGCAAAAACAGCAATTTCACCTTGCAGAACATTGGAGTTGCCAGTGTACCGCTTCCTCAATTTATTAGTTTGTTTGTGTTATTGTACGACTTCTGTGTTTTAAAAGGTCAGATTGGACTAACCGAAGTGACACAATAGCACAAACAAAGGCAGCGGTAGACCAGCAACTCCCATGTTCTGTGAGGTAAAATTATTCATTTTGCCAGTGGAGTCAGAGAAAGCGAGAAAGCGTTATCTGGCTTATGTAAAAGCAATTTCCCATTAAGAAAGATTATCTGACGGCAAGTTAAAACGCTAAAAATATTTTAAATATATTGTAAACTTAAGCCGATATTGATTTTTTTTGATGGATCTTTATTAGGTGGCTAAAATTCACTGTCCACAGCAGTACAGTGCAAAAAAAAGTCTAAATTATCTGATTCAAGGTTCTTAAATGAGAGTATTTCTTTACTTTACAGTAAACTGAATATCTTTGGGTTGTGGGAAAAAGACATTACAGGATGTCATCTTGGGCTTTCACAAACAATTTTTCGCCAAACAATGAAACAATTAATTGTGAAACTAATCGACAGATTGATCCACAATGAAAATAATCCTTAGTCTCAGTCCTTTTTAGCTTCCATGCAGCTACACCTGCTGCTTGTTCTTGTCAACCACCATCTAGGATAAGTTATTAACTGAAAGCCAGTAAGTACCTCATACATCCTCATTTCAAATAATTTATCAGTCAAAATTTCACTCATTTACAAATAAACAATAAAAAAGTAAAACGAATTATGTTATGGCAGGTGAAAATGAACATTCTTATAAATAATGCAACAACTTTGGATTTAAGATCCAGTTAATTATTGAAAAGATAATCTGCGAGGATGTAGCATGTTATTTGTTTTAGGACCTTCTTTTACAAGAAGCTGAGAAGCAATTTCCCATTAATGAGCCAGCAAACAGGATTGTTAACCAACAGGGCCTGGAGACATTTTCATTAGGGTTAAAGATCAAAATGTAAAAAGGTAATTCTACATAATTAGGTATAATAACAAACGTTACAAGAAATTTCATTGACCTCTCGAGGTGCTGTTGATTTCTGTCGACACTGCTGATGCTTGCCCAGAGTTATACTCTCTGTCTTTGGAGCTTTGACTTATTAAGATAAAGACTTGTAAAGGAAGGTTCGGGCTCCAATGAATTTTAAGCGTGGTAGGAAAAAAAAAAAATACACCCTCCAACTAATTATTTAGGGGATCAATGCTGCTGTCTGAGGTAATGAGAAACAGAAATAAATGTGGAGTACAAAAGAAACTGCAAGAAAGATGCTCTCTTATGCTGCTGCACTTAAGAAACAAACAGATTTTTTGACCAGACTGACTAGATTAAAGGACAAGAATGCACTGCAACCTAGAGCTGAACAATATATCGATATAATATTGGTATCATGATATAAGACAAGATACTGTCTTACATTTTGGATATGGCACAAGTGCTATTTTTCCAGGTTTTAAAGCTGCCCTGTTTTATAAGAAATATTTCCTTGTTTAAGATACTGAATGTCCTGTATGATCAATTTTCCTATAGTAGTGATGGCCATATTAAATTCAGTACAAGACATGAAGTCTCTGTTTTTCCCTTCTGGTCTCAAAAACTAATGCAATGCATTCACTTTATGTTCTTAGTCAATGTATATGCCGTTTTTAGGATCCACTTTAAAATCTTGGTGCTCAGCTATAGAGCCCCGACATGGCCAGGCTCCTCAGTATGTTATTGACCTTCTTACACCCCCACACGACGAGCCGAGCTCTTAGGTTCTCCTCTCAGGGTTTTCTTACTGTTCCTCGGACTCATTTCAAGACTCATTTCAAGACTCGGGGTGATCACTTTCCAATTGGCAGCCCGTTAGCTTTGAAATAGGCTCCCAATAAGCTTGAGATCTCTGGACTCTGTGGACTTTCAAAAAGCAGCTAAAAAGCTTCCTGTTCAGACAGACATTTGGGTTGCATATGGTATTTTATGTTTTAATCTTGTGCTTTTATTTTTATCCCCCTGTATATTTTACCTGGTGTTTTATTTTAGTCTTTTTTATTTTATTTTATTTTAGTTTAGTTTTACTGTGAAGCACTTTGTGACTGGTGCCTGTGAACGGCATCATATACAGTAAATAAAGTTTGCTTGCTTGCTACTAACTGTTTTTAGATATAATTTAGGGACTTGATGCCACTATAATCGTCATTATTAGTTTAATTTGGTGCTGATTCATTGTTAATTGGTTATTTGTAGTTGTTTTGGGTTTTTTTTGTCATTATATCTCCTTTTGTTTAATTGTTTAACTTAATTTTACTTGTGTGGACCCCACAAAGAATAGTTGCTACCTTGATAGTGACCATTTGGCATCTAAATAAATAAATAAAGGCATTTGGGCATTTATGGCCTAAATACTTCACCACGATATAATTCAAATCATGGATGGTAACTGTATATGTCATGGTCTAAACGCAGGTGTAAAGCACTGGTATGACAACTGCACGGCAGGTCTTACTGTACAGAACTATATGAGGACATATTTCACATAGTTCAGAGATAGTTTAATGTGCAAAACTCAAATAATAAATAGATAAAAATACCAAACCTTTTTTCAGGTATATCAAGTATTACCACCACTTATAACCACTCATCTCGTATGATTTGCAGGTTGTCGTTTCCGGTCTTTTTAAACGTGAACCATGTCCATATAATATACAATATTATACAATATATACTGTACATTGCACCTGTCTTTTATTCAACTCCTCCTCTTCTTTGTTGTTTGCACTGTAGTAAATTGTTACAAACAAGCTAAAACCAAAGCTCTCTGTATGCCATCTGTTTAGCTTTATTTGCTATGTATCTTCAAATCTGGCAATGTCTGACGTTAGTGGTTCTTTTATCTGTGCTTTTAATGTTTTGTTGTAAATTATTTTCATGTTGCTTTTAGGTCAAGCAAAGTGAGGACTCAACCAAGGTATCACATAATAGTCAAAATTCATATTGTAGAGCAGCAGCATGTTGTAGATCCACTGTCCTATTTTTTGTCTTTACCCACTTAGTCATTATATCTGCATTACTGACGATTACTCGTCAAAAATCTTGTTAATATTTTGTGAAAGTACCACTAGTCATCCCTTCAATATTGTCACAACATTGATAAATACTGATATTGAAGTTATCGAAAATATTGTGATATTTCGTCCATATCGCCCAGCACTGCTATAAGATCATCATGTGTTTGCACTATTTGAGAATTTTTGCTGGCTTAGGATTTTTACAAGAACTCATAAGTATGAACACATTACTCTTATTCTTGCCTCACTGCACTGGTTACCTGTGGATTTACGAATATGTTTTAAAATTTTATCACTTGTTTTTAAATCACTGAGTAGCCCTGCCTCTTCCTTCTTATCCGACCTTCTAACCTTCTGCACCCAGGCCCGTACTCTTAGATCTGCTAACCAGCTTTTGCTCTCGGTTCCTGGGGCAAGACTAGAGACAGAGGTTGGTAGCTTTTGCTGTGAGGGCTCCACAACTCTGGAATAACCTTCCACTGAGAGTAAGACAAGCTACCTGAGTGTCTTCTTTTAAAACAGTTAAAAACTATTTTTTATAAAATGGCTTCTTTTTTTAAAAAAACTATTATCTATCTCTGTTTTTTGAGAAGTGCTATGTAGATAAAGTTTCTTATTAGCATCATTTATTATGGTATCTTACAAAAAATGTGTATATCAAAGTCTCTTTATTGTCAATGCCACATATGTACAGGACATACAGAGGATTGAAATTACGTTACTCTCAGACCCGTGGTGCAACGGAGTAAACATAAATCTTAATCTAAATCTGTACCCGTGGTGCAACAATATCAAGATATATATCTCAGAATAGCCTAAAAACATTGAGCTATTATTTATAAGCCATATCACCCAGCCCTACTGCTACCATAAGTTCAACTAAAGTTTATGCACGTACCTGTGGCTGCAACTAACAATTATTTTCAATACTGACTAATCTATTATTTTCTCAATTAATCCACATTTGACATCCTCAAATGTCACATTTATGAAGCTGAAATCAAATAATTTGGATATCTTTTATTTAAAAAATGAATCAAAATGATTAATCGATTATCAAAATAGTTGTGATTAATTCAATAGTCAATAATCAGTTATTCAATTAATCATTGCAGCTCTTCACAAACCTTACATGTCATTCCCCTATTCTCCCAACTACTGTCTGCCACGTTGTATTGTTTGCTAATGCAAAAATAATTAATTCATATGATAAATCATAGTTCCACTCTCAATCTCAAATCATATTTTTTGACTTTCTTGAACCTGAAGGTCAGAAGTGCGTCAGTAATTTCTGCTAATCTTTCATTTTGTGCTATCAGCATGATGCAGATATAGCCTTAGACCCTGCGTTTGGCCATATTTGACTCCCCCTGAATCCGCATAGCCCATTTTTACACCTTCATCTCACTAATCTGTCTCGAGCATGAGATTGTTAGACGTTTG
The DNA here is from genome assembly GCA_027495735.1 of Lutjanus campechanus. Classification (NCBI taxonomy): domain Eukaryota; kingdom Metazoa; phylum Chordata; class Actinopteri; order Lutjaniformes; family Lutjanidae; genus Lutjanus; species Lutjanus campechanus. Next base: position 74,982 of record JAJHUR010136843.1, read on the forward strand.
GAAGATAAAAAATCAAAGAGTGTTGTGCTTCATCATGGCCCTGGAAGATAAGGCCCTTTACTGTCACATAAAATCAGGAGCTGCCTACTGAAAAACACTCCATCCTCAGGCTATTCCCCACCATCACCATCACCACTACTCTCTCCATACCATCTCCACAAATACTCGATGTTCACTTCACTGACAAACTATTTCCACAGATGAATCAAACCTACTACCACCTATTTCAACACAGGAGTAATGTGACTGAAGTAGAAATGCTTTGTGTAGTGTGTTACTGTGCACATTTCAATATTAAAAGGCAAAAAGCTTGCTTTGTTGCTGCAATAAATGTCTAATCTTAATACATTAACAAATACGAGGACAAATATTTGATTCAGGGATTTTTGCTTTTCTTGTTTGAAATAATACTCAAAAGCACGCTGCCTCGTTCCATGCAATTAATAACCTTTAACGTTTCCACAAACACCCATTCGGAGCGGTGGCCTGCGGGTATCTGCAGGTGACTTGCTCCAAAGTTAACACAATGAGGACAGCACAAAGACAAACAGATAAAGGGACTGCATAATTAACCAACCTGAGGCTGTGGGAGATATTCTCTAACCAAAACAAGTTATCCCAGCCATTTATATGAGCTGCTAACTACCAAAGGAATTGTTTGCGGCAGAGATACAGAGTAGAAAGGCCACACACGCATGCCGTCATGTCACTCATGTTAATTACATCACTGCTTAACATATGTACACATTTGTCATGGTGCAAAGGATTTGTCGTACAATCTACCGGCTGCATCGCAAGACTCAGATCTGAGCACTAACACAAGATGTTTTCCATAAGAAGGATGTAACACTGTAATCAAATTAACAGTGCTTATTTTGTAGTTCGCACATGCTTCAGTATGACAACATCAATGTGCCTCACGATTGTCTGTTTGACTCATTGGACATCAAATCCAAGTCATTCATAACAGTGACAAGTGGAGGAGGGTGCTGAAAGTCGGTCTTTCTTACGCAGATGCTTCTGAGCAATTATATAAATTAACTTGTCAGATGGGTCCTGAGGGACGTTTGTCTTCCAGGCTCTGCAGGACCAGTGGGCCTCTCTTACAAACAAAGTGCTCGATAGGAAGGAAGGCAGCCAAGGAAGAGGTTTGCCACTGTCGAGATTACCAACGGTTCTTACATTAAAAAAACATTTCTTTAATTTAACAAATGTCAACTCATATCTTACCGAAGAAAGACGCCCAGGACCTGCATTCTTATTCACCGTTACGAACTTGTACCCATAATGGTTAATGACAATTATGGACAGTATGGTTAATGATGTTTTTATATGTGAATTATGATTTAATGATGTGCCTGACATGAATGCTTGAATGCAAACATTGTTATGAATAAAATGATCAGTCATTTGACCACAGCCATTGAAGTAAGTGGATGTGTGTGATATACTAACACACATAGTAAAGAAGAGAGGAAGAGAACACATTTTTCTATTTTATAATAAATAAAATTCTCTCTGCCCTAATGCACGTCTATTTGACAGAAAACAAAACTGTCAGATCTGGCGTGTTTCCCTCTCTTGTTTTTAACACTTGTCTTCTTTTTGTGCTCTTCTCCTGTTTTTTGCTCATTTACTCTGCTCTTTGAGTCATACATCACCCACACCAGACTCTATTGGCAAAATCATAACTTTCTTTCACAGAACACGGGAGTTGTTGGTCTACTGCTGCCTTAATCTGTTAGTTTGTGTTATCCTGTGACTTTGGTGTTTTAATAGCATAGTTCAGATTCATCTAACTTACACAATAATACAAACTACATGCAAACTAAATGATCAAGGCAGCGTTTTCCAGTCAGATAAGGCTGTCTGATGACAAACAGAGGTGGTGAAAATATTCTAAATATAGCATATAATCACACTGATTAAGTGGCTAATATACATTTTGTTGCTGGTGCCCCCCTCTGCTTCTCCTAACTGGGGGTGTGACAACCAACTTCTACTGTAGCTAACACTGACTAGCAATGAGAGCAAACAGCCACATATCAAATAATCTGAGCTCCGCCCTAATGGACACCCATTTGACAGTACATAAAATTGCCAGATCTGGTGCCTTTTTGCTCTCTTGATTTTTAATGCTTGTCTTCTTCTTATGCTCCTCTCTTTTTTTGTGCTGGTTAATTTTGAGATTAAAAGGATACTCCACTTTACATGATAACCCACTCAATATGTACTCACCACTATGCCAGTGTGATGATAAGTGAAGATCTTCAGTTCATGTAGCTGGTAAGATGTAAACATGGCGTTGATCTCGCGAGACTTATGTACGTGCGGCCATTAAGATATATACGAAGTCTCGCGAGATCGACGCCATTTTTACATCTTACCAGCTACATGCTACAGCTGATATTTCAGCTAAAAACATGATGTAAATGGCGTCTTTTGCGGTTAATTTTTAATGTTGTGGCTCGCGGACACTTGGATTACCCCACACAAGCAGGATGGAGACGTTTTGTGTTCTTTTTTTAACGTTTTATCCATGGCCACCATTCACTGCCATTGTACTGGATGAGGCTGCTACCCTGTTTTCTGCTGAAACTCCAGGACTGTTTTGTGAACTGAAGGTCTTCACTTATCATCACATCGGCATAGTGGTGAGTACATATTGAGTGGGTTATCATGTAAAGTGGAGTATCACTTTAATATTGACTGACCAACGAAATTATTTTCACCATTATTCAGAGTTCTTATCCGACTCCAGCCGGCCAACGGATTAAGACTCATTGTGCCATTTCCTGCCTGTATTCTGCGGTCACCCTCCTCATGACAGTTTATGAAAGATTTTTGCAACACTTGTCCAGGACAACCACAGAGGACATCGATGTGACTCAGCGTATCCTGCCACCACTGTGTTCCAGTAGGCAAAATCTCCCTGGGAGACCAAAGAGCGATACTGGAGCTGCAAGGCGACGGTCCAGAGGAGTCAGCTTGGCAAACTTCACCCATTGCTAAAGTAGTAAATTCCAGCTGCTGTTGCCAATAAGAGTTGGTGTCGGGTCGGATCTAAACACAGGTTCAGGGAAATGGTGCTCATTTGTTTACCATTTTGCAAACACTTCATCCCCATCGCCAAAGTCAGTATCCTTAAACTTTATGTTATCACCCATTTCAGTATTGATCTAATTTTGATTGCACCTCATATAAACATCCTAGTTATATCATTCACTTTATTAACCAGTTCATGACATTTAGTTGCAAATAAATGTTTAATGTTATCATAAAAGTTACCGTCTGTGTATATGTCTTGACCTCAGAAACTGGATCAATGTATTGACAATTCACGACTCAGCTTACAAGACTGATGTCTTCTTCTTCTTTTTGATCAGGCTTTTTAACAAGTGCGAATATTAAATTAAAAATTATAACTCTACAGAAGGAAGGCAGTCAAGGAAAGGTGTGCCACTGTCAAGATTACCCGAAGTTCGTACATAAAATAATTTATTTAATCTAACAAATGCATGTCACCTCACATCTTCACGGGGAAAAGATGCCCAGGACCTACATTCTTAGTCACTGTTGTGTTTTTGAGAACAAAATTACACCCTTGCATTCTCTGGACAGTGAAAAACATGTTGTTTGGATGCCCGGCACAGCACACACACACTTCCTTTTGTCACCAAGGAGGAATAAACACACAGTGTTCTACATACTGACTCTATATTCTTTACACAGCCAGCACAGCGTGATACCATATCACTGTCTTTGAATATCTTTGCTTGCATTACATTAAAAAAAAAGAGAGAGACAACAGGGGACATGTTGAGCACAAAGTGTGATCTGCAAGACATTTTTGTCCATTCTCACTTTATTAGTCTCTGATTTGTCAGTGAAAATAGGACTCCCTTGGGTGCCATTGTCTTGGTGAGACAGTATCTATCCCTAGCCTCCCTCTTGTCACTGCTGGTACGCATTTTTTTCCAAGTGTCTCGAGGGCTAGCCTTCACCACAGTTGTCATTTTCAATTAGCTATACCCTAAATACATGTCTGTTGGCCCATGTCAATAATCATCTCATTTAAGAGGATGGGACAGCTGTAACTTCAAGACATATTCCGTTTCCATCGAGGTTAGGCAGATCTACTAATTTGCATTTCATCTCACACCTGCCCCCAAGTGGATATACAAACATTTTAAAACATGTATTGCAAGCAAATACCTAATTTACATCCGATAAGGATATGTGGTAACCTCTAAATCGTGCCAAGTGAAACAGGCACAGCTGTTCATTCCCTCCATCTATTCCCCTGATATGCAGGTGAAGCTCCGTTTGATTAGGACTGTGTCTGGCGACTTTGACTATGCATCCCTTGGTGAGATAAACCATTTTTAAAATGATCTCAGGAAATTAAACTAAGCGCTGGAGTGGGTTGAAATGACAATCGTTTAAGCACATTAGGTCTCATGAAATATATATCTAGATTAACATTATGGCAAATTATAGCCCATTTGAAATTGCAAGCATGACTTCAAGTTGGGCTTCCGTCATTAAGCTCTAATGGATGCTGTATAACACCAACAGGAAATGGTGGCAGCGTTAGACTATGACGTAAGTAACATGATTTTAGCACTGATTTATACTCATACAGGTAAGATTCAAAGATGTTGCTGTACATTTAAAATGACATTTAGTATTTTTAGAGCACCCTTAAGTCAAACAGGCTCAAATTCATTCATTAAAGGGATAGTCTGGATTATTTAAAGTGGGGGTTGTATGAGGTACTTACCAATACTCAGTGTATTAGCTACAGTAGATGCTGGTCAGCACGCCCCCAGATTTAAGAAGCAAAGAGGACTATCAGCACAAAAGTTAGGCAATGTACTGCTGTGGACAGGGTCAGCAACAAAGCGTATTTTAGCAACTTAAAAAAGGTCCACCTAAAAAAATTCAATAGAAGTTTAAGTGTACTACATTTAGAACATTTAAACCGCCTTAACTTTGCTGTCAGACAGCAGGGAAACTACTGTTATATGGGTCAAATATCGCTCTCGTTAAACAAACCAAACTCAATACACAAAATCAGTCATTTTACCCGGCAGAACACAGGAGTAGCTGGTCTACAGATGCCTTGATCTGTTAGTTAATTTATTTTATTGTGTGCGTTTGGTGAATCTGAGCTATCCTTTTAAAACACTAAAGTCACACAAAAACACTGCAAGATAAAATCAGTTTTTCTGCCCATGGAGTTTGGTTGGTAGGCATGGTACACTTGGCTTATTTAACTTTGGTTTCCCATCAGAAAAGGCTGTCTGAATGCAAAGTTAAGTTGTAAAAATAATCTTAGCATACGCTAAAATTAATATTGATTTTTCTTTTGGTTGAACCTTTATTAGCGGCTAAAATACCTCTTGGGTGGGGTGGGGTGTGCTGACCACCATCTACTGTAGGTAATACATACCTCATACAACCCCACATCACATAATCTAGTCTATCCCTTTAAACTTAAATACTGTGCCTACCTCTACAGTGAAGTGTCACTGTAGTTGGTGTCAGAAAAAAAGAAACTTTCAAAAAGTCAAGAGAGCAGTTTGTAAGGAAACAAAAAGCCAAATGATTTTGCTGAATCGGCTAGAAATTCTTTAACATCGTAGCAAAATTGAATATTGATTGCTTCCATGTTTCAAACGATATAACACAACCACAGTACAGTATATGTGACATAACAGTTGAAGATAGATGTGCTCAACTCACAATCCATCAAAGAATTTGAAGGAAATTGTGCTTGAAGCAACAAAAGACTGAGTAGGCTACTTTTCTCTGTGCATATCCCACTCTCACTTACACACACACGCACAAACGTCAACCATATATAACTCAACCTGGGGGTCAAGACCTGCCGCATGCATCACAAGGAACTTTTGAGCATCAACAGTTATAGAATAGCTAAAAAAAAACAGATTTCTCCAATACAGAAAATGATCACATATTTTTCCTTATTGTTGACTTTTTCCTTTTTCTTGTAAAAGCCTCTGAGCCACATGTTGGACTTAAATATCTGCCACGTTTTCTGATGCTGACCATCAACTATCTTAATAATCTATTAATTGTTTGAGAAATTATTTAACAAAGTCAACATTCTCAGGTTCCAGCTTCTTAAACATGAATATTTTTCGGTTTCTTTACTCCTTTATAACAGTAAACTGAATATCTTTGGGTTGTGGGAAAGATAAGAAATTTAATGGCAACATTTTGTGCTTTGGGAACACTGCTTGTCATTTTTCACAATTTTCTGACATTTTACAGACCAAACAACTAATCAATTAATCAAACGATTAATTGAAAATAATCATTAGATCCAGCCCTATCAGCACTTTATTCAAAGTACCTCTATATTTAGACATAATATGTGTCAAATTCTCGTGTGACTGAAGCACGCAAAACTAGTTTCTGTATTTTTAGAAAGAGAAACTGGTCCAAAGGTTCGTGGTATAAATCTTGAGGAGTCTTGAATATTGTACTGACACAGTTTTAAATTAGAAACTGGCCTTAAAATAGAAAAGATGTTTCCGAAAGTGTCCGTGAATGGACCTGCATTAAAAATGAAGAAAAAGTCAAAGCAGCATGGTGGTGAGGGGGATTTACTGACGGGCAGGAGACACACATCAAAAGGTTGTATTTTCCTTTGGCAGACTCTATTCTCTCTGCCACCACTTGGCTAATTGCTGTCATTGAAAAAGAAAGTCACAAAAACTTGAAGACAGAAAAAAAAGGGAAATAATACTCCTAATTGAATAATGGCTTAATAATACCCCTTCAAACACAGCCCCGAAAAAGCCAAATCAATAAGATCAAACAAGAGTGTGTGCACCCCCAAGCCACGATGCAAGTCAAGTGTCAGCAGCACAGTCAGATGATAGCATTATACTAAACATTCAACCGCAGCGAAGCCACAAAATTAGACTTTGGGAAATTTGCATATCCCTGATTAGATAATTCCTGTGGGTCTACTTGTGTGGTAAGTGGGGTGTTAGAAGCTCTTCCTGCTCTGCTAACCTAAAGATGCACTCCCGCAAAAACAAAAAAGGGACCTGCCTGTGCCTCTTTTCTTTCACAAAATACCTTCATGGGTCTCTTTGAGCTCCTATCAAACCCACTTCAGTGTAAATACATTTCAAAGCAGCTCTCCTTTCAAGGCTGCGTTCAGGGTTCAGCGTAGGACACCTTTAATTTGAGCTCAAGATTATTTCAACTCCCCCCCCAAAGGCATCATAAACAGCAGGAATGTTTCATTTCACATGACACTTTGTAGTGCTTTTGTTCATCTCCACCGCTCCATCGCCCACATGCTTTAATTTTGGCTCCATTCACTGTTTAGGAAAAGGCAGAAGTTGCAGGAACAGCATGGGGAGGGATAACCCAACCTGAGGAGCAGGAGGTTAGGGAGTTATCTAGATAAATGGCAGCATCCAAAACTATTCAGCTCCTCTAATGAGGTGATTTTATCAAGATTATTATTGTTTGTCAGCATAACTTGCCCCTGCGTCCACTCACTCAGCTGTAAACCAAAGCAAAAACACATGGAAACGCTTCAGTAAAAGAGTTTACTCACGGAAATAGACAAAAGTCGTCCCTCGTCTCACTTTTTCTTTCCTCTCCCGGGTGATTCGGGCTGTGCTGACCGCCGTGGCGTCTCTCTCTCCCGACCCAAGCGGCGGAATGGCAGCGGTATCACGGATATATCAAGTCCAGGTCCTCTCTCGTCTATCTGGTTAGCCAGCGTAAACAGTACATCCTCAAGTAATAAAAAAAAACAGCAATGATTTCTTTCGGTGTCCAGCTCCTTTCCCCCCTCAAGCGCCAAACCTTTTTTTCTTCCACTTCAGGGAGCTTTGCGTCGGTGCGGTGCGTCGTGCTGGACGGACGGAGGTTTGGTTTGGTCTCAGTCGGTCTCCACCGCTCTCTGCAGCCGGCTGAGGCTCAGGCTGAGGCTGTGTGTGTCTCTGCAGCGCAGCATCCCGTCTCACTGCTGCTGCTGCTGCTCAGGAAAAAAAAAAAAGGTGGCCCTCAGTTAGTTACAAGGAGTGGCATCGCATCAGTTTCTGCCCCCCGAGAAGCATTAGGGTTATCCTGGTTAAAATCAATTTTATTTGCGGGTTGTTCCTTTACTGAACATGGAAAATGGTAAAGTTGGTTCAATTAAAGGAGTAAACAACACAGATACATGTGATGTGTCCACAGTGACATGAATGCATCGCCCACATATCCATTAAAAGGTGCTGACATACAGGTTAATTTTAATACAAAGGTTAGGAAAGTAGCAGTCATGCACAGCCTAAATTAATTTGTTAATTAGGCTACCTTACATGCAAAGGGTCTTTTTGTGAATTCGTTCATTTTTTAGCATCTGATTAGCTCAGACTAATTATTATTATTATTATTAGCAGTCGTAGTATTTTTATTATTAAGCGCCATAGGTAACATTAACTTAAGTTCGTTAAGCGTGAAAATGTATAATAATGAGTTTTTAGTGCCATCTAGTGGCTACAGTCCGTAACTACAATTCTAATTGTAGTTATTGAAATTGTTTAACGGAAAAAGTATGCTAGGCTACTAGCTTATGCGTTTGCTCTTAACCTGCATTGATTTAATCCTTGTTTGGGGCGATATTCAGATTAGCAGGTGTCCTCAACGTTTATCGTGTCCACTAACCCTTAGATGATAGATAGCCGGAGCAGGGACCCCGACTACATTTATTACATTTAATATTTTCAGGTCTTCTCTTGTTTTGCGCTTACCTGTAACGTTAGCAGCAGTCAGCAGCAGTTGTAGCATGGCTAATGCTAGCCGCGTTAGCCTCTGCACTTTCACTGGTGGCTTCTCAGAGTCTCCTGCTCGCGAAGTTACAAAATGGTCCATTTTGGTTCACAAGGTGTTTGTACACTAACGTTAATATTCCGGCTAACATTTCAATAACAGACTGCGTGGCTAACTTTGCACAGGTGCCACATAGTGATTTAGTAGGTGAGCTAGGTCATGTGATTGTAGGCGGAGTCATGGGAAGCCGTTTTTTAAAATACTTTGTTTTCTAATAGGATGTTGGATTAATTTTAATGTGGGTTTTTTTTTTCAGACATATTTGAATTTTTGGAGACAAAAACAATATTTTGCGTTCCTTCAGTAACTCTGAGGACACCCCAGTTGAGACCTGTGGATTACAGCATTAGCCTCGATTATTACGTGGCTCTTTAAATACTTGATTCTGATTGGTCAGTGACAGCATTCTAAGGTCCGTTATTTCCGTATGGCAGACTGTTGCCATGTATAACCAGCCGTTGTTATGAAGAAAAGACCGTTGCTATGAATACAGTTATGATCATAGACTCTGGAGGAAACATAAAATCGTTGTTACATCATTATTATCATCATTTTAAAATTTATATTGAACTTTTGTGATACATAACCATGTAAAGCCAGAAAATCATTTTAAAATTGATATTTTGTTTCACATAAATGTGTACCAGTTTTTTTTGTTTTTTTTTTGTTTCATTGTTTTGTTTGTTTGTTTTGGTATCACATCAGGGTCCTTTCATCTTCCTGTCAGGATTTATTTCACAATAACGACCTGGCCTGCTCACTGTACGTTATGCAGCACAGTCCTCCAGTAGTCACAGTACCTCACTACATGTTTGTTGTAAAAAGTGTATTTTGAAGGTACTAACCAGAATTTCTACCTTATTATGCATTATTGCATTGATGGTGATTGTATTTACTCACTGTGACCACAAGAGGGCAGGGATTCTCAAGCATAAGTGGCATACAATTGGTGGACTTCTTTCTTGTAGCATGCTAGCTAGGCTAATGCTAGATGTGTGCCATGAATGTTGCATGTTGCAGCCATTCCTGAGTGTCTCTGGGTTTATTTCACGGTGGTTTACTGAAATCCATTATATGGTGTGGGGCTTAATGTTGTTTGATTTAACAAATTGCGTACATCTTTAACACTATTTACATTTAGCGCAACCATTATTTCTACAGAATATTAATAAACTGTATTAATAACTTTATTATTCCCACTTAAGAAAGTGACAATGCCGATGCTGATGTTTGCATTCTGTTCTACAATTGTTTCAGCTTGGTTACTTTATTTTGAAACTATTCATCAAAAGTTTTGATATGATATGATTTCTGTGTTGACACTGAACCTACAGTACATTGCTGTATCCAGGGGGGCAGTAAACACAGATGATTCTAAATACAACATAGAGGCAGACTCTTGGTATGCTATTTAGTGGCAGACTAACTAGCTTAATAAACCCATGCTAACTAAGTTTTTATTACAATTTGTTGCAGTGGAGTGAGGTTACAGTATTTTTTTTTTTAGCACTAACACCCTTTGACTCCGAGCATCAAGGGAAACACAAAAGCATAATATTCCCCTACTCTAAGTTAAAGATAATAAACTCTGAAAATAAAACTTTCTAAATACACAGAGCTGCAGTTACACACTGTGACCACTGGAGGGCACTGAACATACACTCTTTTCTTTTGTTTTTTTCTAGTTTAAGTTTGTTTTCACACATTGTTTAGCTGGCTAAAACTTACTCTAACCTTGCAGAATTTAATATGATATCTCAGGAGGTTGGAGATGCATTAGCCAAACTAGTCCTGAACTTTGTGTGATAATGTGACATTTCCCCAATCCTCATGCCTTGGTTGCCTGTCAAATTATCATTACAACATGGCTGTGTTCACCACAAACTGACATTTATTGGTCTAAGGGTGACAGGTAGTGGCTTAGTGCCTTGTCCAAGGATTTTTTTGACAGGGCAAGTGTCTATTGATGGTCACAATGGTTGTAGATCCATGCAGGGTTCACTAATCAATAATCCACTTTGCTACCTCATTGAGCTTCAAAGTCAGATTGGGATGGTCCTTTGATGAAGAGGACTTTTGTTTGAAGCTTGAAACAATTTATTCAGTTGTTTTTTCTTTGTTTTTTCCCCACTTATAGCCTATATTTCAAATGATTTATTTGTTTTAAAGCAGTTCTCTCACAGGGGATATGTTCTTATTTCATCCTATCGTCACTTAGAAACTAGCGACATAAATAAAGTAGGAATAAAAAGGTGAATATAAAGGTGAAGGACCACTTTCTGATAAATGTGAGCATGCAAAATAGTTTTTATGATTTCCGTTTGTTGGATTACTTGTTTGTAATGCGAAATGACATATAAAGAGTTCAAGGTTGGATGTTTTGATGAAATTTAAAAGGAAGATTTTTTTTTTTTTTTTTTTTTAAGGTATATGCTCAATCCTGTGCGATTCTTTGTTTCATGGTTTTGTTTTACAAACCAAAGCAGCACTAAATCTTCATGTTTTAAAGAAAATATAAATATATAAATGTAGCTGTCTCTCCATATCGTATTACTGTGCATTTATTAATTGCATCTGGTCTTCTGCATTCAGAAGAAATGAAAAAGTTTGTGTGTTTAGTGCAGCAGCACCCCTGCCCTCTTAACACAACATTAATGGTACTAGACTGGAGAGTATAGATTAGTTCCTTCTGTTTCACGTATCCGTTACATAGCTCATATTGCCACCCTCTGCTGTGAGTGTTTGACTGACAATATGGAGCTAACAGCCTATCTCTACCCCCCATCATTAATTAAACAGTACCCATGACTGAGTGCTCTTCCTATTGCACAATTGATCCATTCCAATGCTTGTAGCTCTTATCAGCTCTTAGATGCCATCTTTTTAAAAGCGGTATTTTAAGGGTCCCTTTTTACAGCTTCGCTCGTTGGCACTGATACCGTTTGGAGAGCTTTGCTTATAGTGTACACACACTGTGAAATATATTTCACAGGACAGCATGTTATTTCTCATGTCGGTTACCTTATAAGTTTAGTAGTTTAGGTCTCTGCCTCCCAGTCTTGAGTAATGTTTTAGATTCAGAGGATATGGAGTATTCAATTTGTCTTCTGCTCTAAAACTACAAGGCAGTAAACTGTTCTGGGTTATTGTTTCAACACAGTGAATATAAACTCTGCTATTATCCCTAATGCAGTGGCATCCATTCAGCAGTGAAGTCTCCCTCTTATATATGCAGACATAACCCAAAAAAAAAGGTCACGAAGCAAAAAACACAAGCAGTCAAAATTCTAACAATCAACCAGCCTGTTCAGTCTCAAACTGTAGTTATTTCAGTTTTTGTGGTAGTGGACGTCAATGTGGAGCTTCACACTGAAGGAAAAACAATAGTCCTTGCACAGTCAGGGAGCAGATTTGGTGGCTGGATTTCTGTCAGAGTTTCCTGCAGGTGATTCATCTTGATGGTGCATCTACAAGGTGCAGGTAAGATAAGGAAGGTGTAATTTAACCGAATATAAACCAGAAACATGCTCCCTAAAGCCACATGTAAAAAGCACCGCTAATCTTATGAGTCTATTAACCGAGCAACGGGACCAAAGGTGACATGGTTATCACAATGAACTAAATGTGAATGGTCTGTAGATGTTACTGCAACTCATTTGCGGGTACTTGTTGTACCACTGGGACCAACACAACACCTTAAACATGTTAGGCTTTCAGGTCAACATCATACTTGATATTCTGAGACATCTGCAACACCAATATGATCAATACTTTACTGAGAAAACCTGTTGTATGCAATCTGAGACATGTCTTCTGCCCTCTGGTGGATTATCAGGTCACTGCAGGCAGCAGCAGTTCTGTGAGTGCAAAATCCAACATGGCTGCCTTTCCTAATTTTGAAAAAGTTATAGTAAGAATCACAGTTATATTGTTATTATTATTTCAATATGAATATTTACTGTATTGTATTGAAACAACACATGATTACTTCATATTTTGTACCATGTATCATGTTGAAAATTTGTGCATCAGCAGGTAATATAAGATCATTTATCTGTGAATTCCCTCAATCGTTATTCTGTTCTTAAATTATAATCAAATCCAAATTTGTGCAAAGATTATTGGGCAATGTGTGGCACAGTCTTTTCAAGCAGCTCACAGTGAGAGCATGCTGTAGACTTGCTCGCAGTATCTCTTCTGACTCGGTGCATGTTTTAAATGGTGAATACCAGTTTCTCCCCTACAATTCGTGATTCAGAGTCCCTCCACGGTTGAACAGACTGAAGAATTTTTATATATATCAGTCTATCCCAGTGGTTCACAGACTTTTTTTTCCTGACATGCCTCTTTATCCTTTACTTTATCTAACCTTATATCACTCTATATTTCTCCCCTGGTCATTCACGCCCCTGCACCATCCTGCAGTAATTGCTAATAATTGCCTTTTTAGTTGCTTTTCACTGAAACAATTCCTTGGTAATCATGATCTTTGTGTTGACTAGTTAGATTACATTGGCCAAGCTGTTTTTGCAGACCACAAGGAAAAATAACAGGTTTCTGTTTGAAAAAAAAAAAAGAACCAAACCAATAGAAATCTGCCAAATTTATGAAAAACAATGAGCAATATTTATTCTAGATTCTGAAACACAAATTATTGTGATCAATGAATTCTCATGAATGCCTGATGTATTGAATATGATACAAACAAAATCTCATATATGTAAATGACATTGATTTACAAAAGGCCAATATCACTCAGATTTTTAAAAAAATTTGGCAATTATTTGATGCGTCAGGCTTTAGAGGGTAAGCCAAAACTTTACAAAGCTCCCAAGCTGATTTTACACAATTCCATCCCTTGTTATCCTTTGTCTGATATGTCTTTTCTTTCTTCTCTTGAGACTTGTAACCAACAGCAAACACATCATTTTCCCATGAAACATAATTACAGCTAAGAAAAATAGTAAGCTTCAACTTTCACTTTTATAGATGAAGTCTATCCTTGATCCTCAGAGACGCAGTAAATGACAGCATGTTATTGGCGGTAAGAATACAGCAATCACATATAATTAGGGAGGAGGTGCTTTGCAGCAAAAAAGGGATAATAAATTAGGGCCTGACAACAAATGGCAAGCGGTGAGATGAGTTGTGTGGCAGGATGCTGGACTTTCTGAGCTGTTGAGCCAAACTTTATATGATATTGGCGGGTAGAATCTGAGAGCTGCTGGCAGAACGTAAGAAACGATCAGAAACAAATCTCCTCCCTGTCCCCAACACAACCCATTATTTAAAGGGCTAGTTGGGATCATATGATGGAGGATTGTATGAGGCACTTATGCATAGTCAGTGTATGGTGGTTGGCACGCTCTTCAGTCAGGTATTTTTGCAACTTAAAAAATATGCTGTATTTAGAATATTTTCTCTGCTTTACCTTGTCATTTGACGGCCTTTTCTGATGGGAAGCTGCTGTTATACAATACTAACTAACAGATTGAAGCAAGGGTGGACCAAGAACTCCCATGTTCTGCAAGGTAAAATTACTGATTTCACCTATGGAGTTTGGTTGGTTTGGAGAGAGCAATACTTGGCTTATTAAACGGTTTCCTATCAGTGAAGGCAGCAAAGTAAAGCGGTCCAATTATTCTATATATAGCATACACTTAAACTGAAATGGATTTTTTTAGGTGGACCTCTTTTTAATTGGCTAAAATACCTTCTGTTGCTGATCCTTTCGAAAGGATATTTCTCCAAACTGGGGTGTGCCGACTTCCATCTACTGTAGCTAATAATCCGAACTATCCCTTTAAATTGCATGTAAGCATGCTGGGGGAAAAAAAGCCCTAACTTGTGAGGCTGGATGTATGTTAGAGTTATTCTTGAATGGTACTGTATAAGGATATAAATTGTTCTCCTTTATAATTAAGATGTAAACCAAACTCGCTGTGCTGTCAGCAGCTACTCCCATGAGATACTGTAGTGTCTTATAGGAATCAACAGCATGGCTGGAACACCTGTCTGATCAGTCATATCGCCTGGCAGAACCTGTTCTTTACATAATCTTCCTTCACTCAAGTCTGTCTCTTTTTCTGTCAGTGTGGGAATGAACACTTTCACACTTCTAACGACGCAAGTATCTGACATCTGCGGTTTGCAAGGTGGTGTGTGATGTTGCAGCTGACTGAATCCTAATTTCCCAAGAAAAGGCTAAGGAGATGGCAAGACTCAGCATTCGAGCTAACACAGCACTATCCACGAACAAAACGTCTTAATTTATCTTCATTACACACTGTGAGAGCTGTGTTGTGCTACACTGCTTTCCACTTCACCACTGCTCACACTGCTGCACCAACTTCTGCTTCAAACATGGAAGAGAGCGTATATATATATTTTTGGTACTATATAATGAAATGTATCTCTGTATGGGATATTTCCGCTGAATGAATATGGTGATGATGTTTCTGAGGTTGACAAAATGCTGGAGTATTTTCATATGTTCATACTGTATTCGCGCGTGTGCATGTCTGCGTGTGTTTTATGTGCCGAATGTGTCTCCTGCCACATAAACGTCACAAAAGCGTAAAGGTAGACCAGTACAGATGGTGAGTTACATTAACATGCTTAGCAAATTTAAGCAATTTATATTTATTGCTCAGCAGATGCTGACTAGATAGAGGTGGTAAATTATAATTTGGTTGGTAGACTGATTCTTTTCATTATTGGCAGCACCAACATCTGCTGGGTAGAGAGTGTTTATGCATGCAAGTGGCTGCATAGAGTCGCACTGAGGGATGAAAGATTTCAAGTCTATTTAAAGTATCAAAAAAAAAACCTAAAAAAACAGAACAGAACAACAGAAATCAGAGCACAGTTTGAATTGATCAAAGATATTCAACCTGTCAGAGAGATGAAGACGTACTTACACTAACTTAAAAACTAAAGCAAGCCTTGTTTTTTTGTTTTTTGTTTTTGTCTTGTTTTTTTTAAGAAAACTCTTGTGTAGCACCTAAAGCTGGAAAAAAAACCCAGTATGTCGCTCCCAACTCTACAGAGGATGGATATTTTGTGCACTATAAAAAATAATGCAAAGAAATTTGGTGGAAACATCTCATTTTTTGTCATTTTGTCAATTTAACACAAACATACAAGTTTTATTTATGCTACTTAATTAAAAATAAAAATTTCTAGCATTAATTTTCAGAACAAACTTCTAATTTGAAGTCTTTTGACTTGAAACGATGAGTTGATTGAACGCACTGTACAGAGTTCAACCAACTCTTTAAATTTAGTTTCTAAAGAAACAAGATCTGCATATTAGCAGATTTCCCAGCATGCATCGTGTAAGAGTTAAAACTCTCCTGAGGCTTTTTTTAAAAATATAGTTTGAAGAAAACACATGTTGTGAAAGCCTGTGTGTCCCTGATATACATGCTAATAATACATCTAATACACAGGCCAATGCTCATCTCTGTCTCCTAGAAATTATACAGTATTGTCTATTGTCTGTTATGAAATTGTTTACATAAATTAGCTTGTGATGGCAAATGTAATTCCTACCTATATTATGCTCATAGACAGCGTGTCTTTGACAATACATTTATATAATGTTCTGGATTCATAAGGAGGTGGTAGATGACAGCCGTACAAACTGCAGGACAGTCCAGGGTTCACATCCAAACTCCTGCAACAAAAGTGCTGTGGTTGAGGTAAGGAAATATTGTCAGGCTTAGGCAGTAAAAGCACTCTGGTAAGGGTTTTTATTATGTATTACAGTTAGAATAAGGGAAAGATTGTAATTTCAGTTAAATATAAATAAAAGAATCTCACGTCAAACACTGCTGTTTTTCAAATAATACTGTAGTCACTACATGTGGATAGTGTCTTGTGAGATTGCCTAGTTTGACGAGAAACAAATTAAATACTTTGTCCGTAACAGTTTTTGCAACTTGCCAGGTACGCTAAATGACAACAAGTCCTTTTTATGTTAATAGAAACATATTTCAGTCACCATTATGTTTTCCCTCAAAGATGTATTTGCTGTTGCACAGTAGTTGCATATAAACATAATTTCTAGGAGACCGGGCTGCCAGCAGGAGTGGCTGCAGATGTGAGTTCTCGAGGAAACTGACTCTTCAAACTGAGAAAATGTGAAAGGAAATCAAATTTGTTTGTAACGTTTGTCAGTCTGTGAAGAGTTGTTGGATCGACTTGAACTTGTTTATTTGACTAGAAAGGTTTGTTTGTTTTGAATCATTACAAAAAATTACTTTAACTTGTCTTTTTATATTAAGTCAATTTACAATTATATGTTTTTTTAAGTTAAAACAAATTGTTCATGTTCACAGTGTGCAAATATACTATAACCATATATTAGACAAATACATAATACAGTATTTAAGCATGGGAGTTCATTCTTGACCTTGGGGCTTTTTCAGGGCATTTAACTGCATGTCATGCTCCTCATGATGGCTGGGCTGCTGGAATATGTGGGAACAAACACCACTGCATCTTTCTTGATAAACCTCAGAGGAAGATTGTGGTGGTATATGACACACTATATCACAGTGACATCACATGTGACAGCTGTGTGGATATCGGGGAAATTTCAAGGACTGGACAAGAAACTGAACGAACACCGGAAACATCAGCAAACATTACATGTGTGTGAACACCAGATCAAAGCAGCTCACAGTATCGATGGGAAGGATCAGAGGTCATCGACCAGGAGTCAGTGGATGGCCGGAGGAAGCCCGGGCAGGATGTTCACATCTGAGGCCAAACACCATTTTTGAATGTATAACCTGATGTGCAGACGTTTCATACTCAGGTCACACAATGACAACTGAGCTGGATCCATCCGACCATCGGCTGAAAGCTTAAAAACACGCTGGCCTTGAGTCGGGATTATTTTGTCAGATAATGCAGTACATTCCTTTTCAAGAAAGGGTAACAACAACTATATTGTCGTCTGTCGGCGTGTGTCGGTCTCGTACATTATTTCTCTTGGCAGGACGGAAAACAATATTGTTAATGTACTGTGGGACAAACTGTAGGGTTTGATGTCTGGTGGTTGGATCACTCTTAATGAGAAGGAACAGCAGGACGGAGACAGATAACTCTCTTAAGCAGCTTTTACTGTTCCCCACACTTCATCAGCTTCACGACGGCACAACAACAATACTTCCTTGTTCCCATCTCACATGTGGCCCAGTCAACCAATCAAAAACTGCAAAGACAAGACTTAAGTAAACCAAAAAGGTAAACAAGACAATTTACTGGAACTTTCTCTTAAAAAATGTTATAAAATTTAAGCTTATAATAAAAATAATTGCATAAATGTAATCATAGTTAACTTTGTAAACATTGTAAATCTATATTTTAGTAAATTAACTCTGAACATAATTTATGGTACCATGTTGGGTCAATAGGATAAGATGACAAGAATTTGACATGGCTGTCTGGAATACATTTCTTACATTAAATAAATAATTACCAGAGAAAAAAAATAAAAACACAAACAAATTTTAATATTTTCTTTTGCACACAGATCGCTCTGATAGTGTTGTTTTCAGCTGCAGCAGACAGACACAGCTAGCGAGTTAACTGGTGAACATAGCAGAGCTTTTAGCAGCTAAAGAGACAGATATTTCCCTCAGGAGTTGGTATAGACCGTAGACTGTTTAACATCACCCATTGGTTTCTGAAGGGCCATTGTGAAGCTCAACGTGCGGCAGCTCTGGCCATCAACATTTTGGCAGCGCCTGACTTGGCTAATGCAGTGAGGTGGATCGTGGGTGGAGCTGAGGCAGCTGAAAGAAGCAGCAACCTAGCAGCTAGCCATCTGTAACTGTGCCCACCTTTCACTCAAAGCAGACACACAGCCTGAATTATACATCTCACTGTTGGGTGAGATACTGAAATGCAGTCATTTGTTTCAGTTAGTAATTACTTCTCTCAAAACTTACCAAATTACTTTACAAATTACTGCATATAAAAGTAATCAGTTACTAGGGGATGCAACTTTTACATTACTTTTAAATGTCTGCATCAATTCTCTTATAAATGCTCAAACAGCTTTATAGTATATTATTTCATTGGCTACTGTAAATTTTTTCATTGTACCCATTATCACTGATAGGATTGTTATAATTCCTGATCACAAGAGGGCAGCAACAACTAGTGCACATATGTATAAGCAACTAACCTACTGTGGGCTACAAAGTAAGATGTAGTAGAAGAAGACCTGCAGACGATGCTGGATATGGATAACCAAGTGTTGCTGCGGTAGTGAGTAGATAATTACTTGATAAACATTTTATATTATAGAATCTCAGGCAAGACAAAGTAACAAGTAACAATCCCATGTAAATGTCAGTAATTGTAATTGCAATATTTATTTGAAAAAATAATTAGTTACGTGTCTAGTTTAGTAGTTACCACCAAAAAATGAATTACAATAACTCTCAACACTGATAACTTCGTATATATCTTAATGGACGTACATACAGAAGTCTCGCGAGATCGACGCCATGTTTACATCCTACCGGCTACATGCTACAGTTGACATTTCTGCTAAAAACATGGCGTAAATGGTGTCTTTTGCGGTTAACTTTTAATGTCGCGGCTCGCGGACACTTGGATTACACCACACAAGCAGGATGGAGACATTTCGTGTTTGTTTTGTGTGCTATTTTTAACGTTTTATCCGTGGTCACCGTTCACTGCCATTGTACTGGATGAGGCTGCTACCCTGTTTCTCCTAAAACTCCAGGATTGTTTTGTGAACTGAAGACCTTCACCCATCATCACATCGGCATAGTGGTGAGTACATACTGAGTGGCTTATTCTCACAAAGAGTAATATCACTTTAATATAATTTAGGTGGGCTAGTTACATAAAAATTCATGAATGGGGAAATTAGAGATTTTAGAGCTTTAGAGTTCAAAACTGTTGTAAACATGTTTATTTCTGCTGGTAATTTTGGGCATTTTATTATGGGAGTCTACAAGGACTGACTCACTTTTGGAGTCAGCCTCAAGTGGCTTTTTCAAGTAACCGCCATTTTTGTCGTCCCTTTTTCACCCCTGGAGGTTGCTGGTTTTTGGTCTCTTGGTGGAGACCAAAGACGGAGCTAAAAGAGAGAGAATATTACATTCACCTGTTAGCCAGAAACATGATTACAAATTAATGTTAATGTTTCTCTGCTGGATTTCTTTAAATAAGAAAGTGTGCAGATGTGTTTGCCTTGTAACTCCTTTATGCTGCATCCAAGTGGACAAGAAATCTGTTTTTGCAGGTTTCAGTAAAGCCCAATAACTTGGTCTAATTCCAGATCACAACATTATATATTGTTTGATCATGTTTCTTTCTTTCTTGAAGCATTAAATAAATATTTTAATTTATTTTCACATGTTCAAAAGATGGTAAAATCTTTTGTAGTACGCTAAATCAGAATCAAGAATCTGACTCAAAGTTTGATGTTTATGTTGACGACAAGCCCACACTCCGCTCCTTGCTGAAATGCTGTCGAAGTCATCCAGCTGCCTCAGCGACCGGCGGATCCACCTGCAGAGAATGTGAGATTGTCTGCCGTCTCCCTGCAGAAATACAGAATGCATTTGTCAGTGCTTGTGCCAGCAGAACGCTTGTATCTCAAATCGCCCCCATCAGAATCATCTAGTGCAGATAGTCACTCTGGTGCCGTCTCTGCTGCTGAAATAACACACTCCGACTCCATTCAGCTGTGATTGGAAATAACAATCATAATTACCACAGCGTAATCATATCCCTCAGCAATGACTGTCACCAGAGAAATACCATTACTCTAATGTCATAACAAATCAGCTGGTTTCAAGAACAGGAGCCAGAAAAAGAAGAGTGCGGGGAGGCTGGACTCTATAATTGGAAAGGTGGTTCAGTATCATGTATCATGTAATTTCTTGCAATTCTAAAAAAGCTGTGTCACAATCCCTTTGGTTGGATCTGGTTGGGTTTAGAATGCCAAAGTAGGCTGGAACATGTTTGTTTGGTGTCTTTGTCTGCATCGCTGTGGATTCTTACCTCATTCATTCATTCATTCACTCAACCGGCCATTCACATCCCAAACCACTCACTCATTCCTTGTCAGAAAAAAAAACAACAGTTCCACTTTATTTTACAGTACAGCAATAAGACAAATCAAGCTGTACTTTGTATGAAATTAGACAAAAACTTGAAATAATATATCAGACAGTATTAGGCCCTTTATTAGAGCCCATTAGTAGTTAGAGGGTAATTATGGACACATTATAACAGAACAGTACTGTAAACTAAAGTGAAATCACATATCTAATACTTCCCTATTTTAAAACAAAATTTGAACCAGATCTATCAAGTAAAGACCAAAATTATACAGGCAGGGGAATAATTTTGTCTGTGGGTGTCTGCACAGACTTATTGTAATATTGTAGGTAAATGTGATTTGATCAAAGGAGGTGTGTCTCAAGTAGCAGACGATGATTTAACTTTAGTTTGCAGTGCAGTTCTGTTGTAATTTGTCCTTAATTACCATAATAAAGGTTAAACTGCAGGAAGCAATAGTTTAGTTGCAGTCCAGTTCTGCAGTGCGTTCCTCATTACCCTCTAATAAGGATCTAACAGCAGGAAATAAACTTTACTTTACAGTTCTGTTGTAGTATGTCCCTATCACTATCTAATAAAGGTCATAAAGAGTGGGAAATGATACACTTTAGTCTACAGTACAGTTCTGTTGCTATATGTCTCTAATTACCCTCTAATAGGGGTTGACCATTGGGAAATAATACACTTTAGTTTACAGTACAGTTCTTCTGTAATGTGTCCCAAATTGCCCTCTAATAAAGATCTAATAATGGGAAATAATACACTTTAGTTTACAGTACAGTACTGTTATAATGTGTCCCTAATTGCCCTCTAATAAAGTCTATAATAAAGGGTCTGATAGTGTCTAATAAAAACATAGTATCTCAGGTTTTTGTCTGATTTAATACACAGTACAGCTAACGATGTATTATTAGTTTGCTCTAAAATAAAGTGCAACCAAAATAACTATAGAACTACACCGGAGTGTAGTTGAGGCAAATGTCTGGATGCTGCCATTCACTCTGTGCCTCCACTCTTTGTGGGAGGATTCCTCATCTCCCATGTGGCGGCCCATTTGTCGTGGAGTAATTCATTACCTGTTCACTCAGTGGTGACAACACCTCAATTCCATCTGGCTCCACTGTCTCCTGGGGGCCCGGTAGCCCCAGAATAATAAGGACAGCCACCAGGAAACATATTTGCTCACCTATTACCTCAGTAACTATGTAATGATTGATTCCTTGTTGGATTATCCATGTGTCACAGCACAGCCAAGAGCCTATTTAATGAGAGAAGCAGCGCTCGGTCTACCTGTGACTCCATTCCAAATCACAGATGATAAACCAAGCATACACCAAAGAGTGTGTGACAGCCATCGTCGAAGGAAGTCATGTGGCAGGCAGTGTTTCACAGAGACAAGTATATCAGTCAAGTTGTCTCAGGTCTGTTTTTGAGAGCTGAAGGCAATGCAAAAATTGGCCGCGTGCCAAGAGCCTGAACAATGAAAATGGTGTCCCCACAGACAAAAACAAAAAAACAAAAAACATATTCCACTTGGCCACAAGTAAGAAAACTGACCAATTTCTCAGGAGGCTGAGGAAAAACACACAAACTAGTACAATAATTGCTGCTTTGAAATCACTTGTCCTCATCCAAAAAAAAGAGGTGTTTTTGCCTCCTCCAAATTTATTCACTCGGTTAAGCTGGAGCTGCATGCAATTTTACACCAAATGACATGGATTCCTTCAAAAGAAGAGAATACTGGAGCCATAATGTTCCTATTATGTAAGATCAATAATAGAGGCACGGTAGCACAAAACCCAAGGACACATTGATATTTAACAGGGTTGCAGCACTGTCATAACCCAATTGATGGGGCCACCTCAGGAGTTGTGTTGCAACCACCCACTGCAGGCTGCACCCACCCAGGGTATCACTTCAGAGACCAGCAGCTGTGCCTGACAGCTGGACACATGTTGTCATCCTTTCCCTGCAGGAATGCTCAGGAAAGGCTCTCTGTATCCCTGAGCTACGCTTTGAATCTCTGCTTGATCACAGTAATGTCTCTGTTCCACCGCTGAAAAAAACCCCATAAATTTCAAGGCATGATGCTTCCTGTGGTGCCAATCACGTTGAATTTAGCTAACGTTTTAGGCGTGTAACTGATGCTTTCATCTGGCGTGATTTCCAGTGGATGTAACACTGGAATGAGCTCCTGATCACCAATATGAAAACAATTATTACAGATGTGAAGGAGCGCAAGCATCAGGGAATCTTCCAGGCAAACATCAGGCCAGATTTCTATCTGATTATGCTACAGTAGCTATCGATCTATCTGCTGCTGCAACCGCTGTTATCATGGTTTATTTGTGGTCTACAAGGCATCATTAGTATTTGAATTTGCCTTCCCTCCACCCACCTCTGTTTCACACATCGACACCACACACACACACAGCACATTTCTCAGTCTTTTGCTCTTACGATCATGCGTCTGGGATCTGCTCCAGCTCGGCTAAAATTGATTAATAGTGGCTTTAATTCCACAGAATGCTGACTGCAGACTCGCCAACTGTGTGTCTTGAAACATGCTCCTTCCAGTCTCATCATCAAGATGTGTGTTTTGGAGAAGTTAATGAATAAGTCATTAGGAGGTGACTATGATTGATGTGTTGGAAACAAACAAGCTACGATCGGCTGCTGCCGGAATCAGTGTGGAGGCCAGACAAACGGCAGGTGAACCGACTGCTGAATCAAGCAGACGGCACATTCATTATGCCATATGTGCATTGTCTTCCCGATGACAGACTATTCATATGTGGTTTGCTCTTTAAACACGCTTTTCTTCTGTGCTCCTCGCGGGACTTCTCATGTGATGAGGTGTTGGAGCTCTGTGTCCCCTCACAGAAAGTTGATGTTTTTGCTCTCCAGAATTTCAAATACTTGGGCTGAGTTGCATCATCAAGGTTTAATTTTTAGACCTGATTAAATCATGGTTTAACTTTAGATTATGTTGCACCAAAACTTAAAACTCCAAGCAAACAACATGCACTATAGTTATTTTTTTTGCTACTTAGTAAACAATATATTTTTTTGTTTTGTTTTAATGTTATTTTTTAGGTAGCTAGCAAACGATGTAAGATTTTGTCAACTTTTTAGCTAGCTAACAAATAATATGCACTAATTAATTTTAGCTAACTAGCAAGTAATATATCATTGTCTTTTTCTTTTACTTTTTAAAACAATGTAACATTTTATCATCTCTTTAGCTAGCAGACAAACAACATACAATTTGGCTTGTTTTTTGCGAGCTAACAAACCACATACCATGTTTATTTTAACTTTTTAGGTAGCTAGCAAACAATATAACTTTCTTTTTTAATTAGCCAGCTTGCAAACAATTAAAATAACATTTTGTCAACTTTTAGCTAGCTAGCAAACTGCATACCATTTAGTTAACTTTTTTACTAACTACCAAATATGTAAGTGTTTTGTCTTTTTTTTTGCTATGTAGCTAGCTAGCAAACAATGTAACTTTCTGAAAACGTTTTAGCTAACAAGCAAACAATTTAACATTATGTTAAATTTTAGCTAGCTAGCAAATAAGGCAATATTAAGGAATACAAAGCTGCTGAAAGTTAAAGTTTTCTCCCTCTTATATATTTACTAGGTCCCAACAGTGCTCAAATTTATTATTTAATTATTTTAATTTGGATAAGGAAACATCTTTATATTGATTTAACTCTTTTTCATTTTGGTTTCCATCATGAATATTGGATTTACTAAACTGAGGTAAGTTTTAATTCTGCAACTGAGCTCTGCTTATTTTTAAATCTGCATTTATTTATTTATTTTAAATCTAGTTTTGCTAAACTCTGATTAGAACTAATCCTAGATTAAAGATTAGATAAAAGTAATCTTTAATGGCCCAATACTTGAATGTGAGCAGAAATTATGATTTGCACTCTGATGCAAAGAAAAGGTGTTTCATCGCTTACAGTGAGACTTTACTACAATTCACAATTAACATACAAAAGGCAGCAGGTTGTCCTGCCGGCTCAGTTGGTTAAAGGGCACAGAAGCATGGGATTCCTTCTGTATCTTTATTTTTAGCAGCATGGAAAAGGCTCTGAAAAAGCACTTGATGATGGGAGGCTTCGACCTTCCCCTGAAACATTTACTAATGAAATTCTTTCAGCTGGGTCTGCAGCTCTTCAAGTCCGACTGGCAAGGGGAGCATGCATACTTTATCACCTCAATCTCGCAAGTTTAGATCTAACTCAGGATCAGGTCCCATTTTGCCTGCGGACACTATCAACTGCACACTATCAGACAGAAGGAAAACTGCACAAGAGAGAAGCTGCACAGCATTGGGACACAAATCCCGTCTCAGTGTATTCGTGCATGCATGAAAACATGGTTTATATTCATTGTCACTCTGCATGATTTGCTATTGTATTTGTCAATATTCAAAAGACACTTTGGTGATTTAAAATAACCACTAGACTGTAGGGGATCCAGTAACATGTCTTATAGTAATGCAAACTCAACATTCTGCCCTCCCCAGGCTATCATACAGCAGCGAAAGGTAATAAGCTGCTCTAAAGACAAGAATTCATGCAGAGACAAGCTGTTGAAATAGCTCTAAGTTGCATTACCACCTGACCCTTCAGCAAAACAATTTCAAATGAGTAAGTGCTGTGTAAAACATAAACTCATATAATTCCACCCGTGCTTTTTAAAGTGCCGTATAAAAAGGGTGCAGAAAAAGGAGAGAGGAGAGCACTGCAGTCACTGCAGATGATTATGTTATACCTGGCTGATGGGAGCTAAGTGTGAGGACTGTAAAGGCTGCCGGTTGAAATCCCCAAACAAATTCCTTTAACACAAACCACTGATGTGTCCTTAAAATGCTTCCCCAGAGCCCTGAAAGCTAATCTCAGCACACACTGTGGTTGTACTGGGCAGCTTCCAGATGTAACTGTGTGTGCAGCTGCTTGAGTGTGAAATAAGTAGTCCTTGCATGTTCAGAAAACTGCTTCTGAATGAGTAAAGGTTTATTTAAGCATGCATATAAAAATATAGCCATATTTACGCCTGACTGATTAAGATAGTGGACACACACATATAGGATGTGTTCATACTCCGACATTGATGTTGTTTTGACATGTGAAGTATCAGGAGGGGGATAGTGAAATTCATTTTTCAGCATTTTACCTTGAACCTGAATCTTAAATATCTTAGTGGAAAGCACATCATCCAACACATTTCAAATGTACACTTTTCTAGAAGTGTTAGAAGACAGAGGGCTTGATATTTCTCCCAGCCAACCCCTTAGCAGATAGAAAATATCCCAGGGACCTGCTCATGTATTAATAAATTATATTTATAATGTGCGGGTAGAGGTAAAAATGAACAAATTACGGGCGGGTAGTAGCTATTCTTGACATTTGAATTCGCTAATACAGTAATATCATGCCGAGTCAGCCACCAGGATTTTGCTGTGAAAGTCTACCGCACAACCTTTGACCCCACATCCTGCCAAACAATGGGACGTCACTATCTGACAGCGATGTAAGCTAGCTGCTGGCAAAAAATTATGACAAAAAGCCAGTGGAGGACACCAAATTGTGGGCAATACATCGTTGAAAGCCAAGTTGGACGTCTGGTTCGCTCAAAGACTGTGAGAACGTTTCAAGAAGTATTAGCTTTTGATAGCCGTAAGCTAGGCTTGTCGTTACTATAGCAACACGTGGACAGCTGCAGGAGCACAGGCGGTGATTGAGAACACAAGTGAGTGACTGCATGTGCGTGCATGTGTGCGGGTTGGGTCGCATCCACCACAACCTCCTTACTAAATAAACATTTGCTGGTGTTTACAGTTGAAACTATTATCATTATTCACGTTTAAATTGTTAAGAGATAAAACAGGACAACAGGAATATAGGCTCAGCAAAGTGTCATCATATGGGCTTCCACATTGCTACACACTGAACTCACTGTGTGTGAGATTGTTTAATTGTCTTAGGGGCAGCTTCATGGCTCTGCAGCCCAGTGGAGATCCAGGGTGACATTCAGGCCTCTGCAGAGAGATGAGAGCAAACCCTCAGCTGCTGAGCACTGAGCTGCATCAACAGCTCACAGCGATTAGCAAATCACACAGCACTTATTGATAAATTTAAAAAAAACAAAAAAAACATTTACTGCTGGAATTGCTGTCATTGTGTGAAGGTGTTTAGGTGTTAATAAGAGTGTCACCTCAGTCGCTCTCAGGTGCGGAAACACAAGGTAATGTGGTGCTAATTTAATGATATTTATTGTACTCAATGAGTGGTAGAGTCTCCTCGTTAAATATCCGGAGATCTCTGGCACAGCTGTTGGCCTTCATAAATAAGGAAATCACACGTTCTGATTAGAGGAGAATAATAAGACAATTAGAGCAGAGATCCAATAGATCGTCAGGCCCAACAGATTTGAACCTACCTGGGCCAGGCTAAATCATTCAGGTCACGTCACATAAAATAAAGCTATAATATGCAGCATTTTAAAATGTATAAAAACTCTGGACCTATATTATATTTTGTTGAATTGTGTACTTACATTATCCCAGATGTTTCCAACAATTTTCAAACCCGCAAAAATCTGTAATTTTGTTCCAGGTAACAGTGCCTTTCTGAGGCTATTAGCAGCTAGTTGCTATAATTTCCATGAAAACACAGGATATGCTGGATATGGGAGAGAGTGAGGAAGGAAGTCAGCAAATGTTACGAAACATATCATGAATAAAACTTTGATATTACCTCCTCCCTGATCACGATTCCTACCTGAGTCATGTCAGTTAGATTTTCCCCAGTAATAGACCCTTCCTAAGTCCCGCCCCTTTTTACTCTGTGCTCCAATGACAGATGAAACAAACTTGGTACCTCAATCAACTTCCTCCTTTTCCTGTAAAAGCGACGTTTTATGTTTTTTACTCCCAAGACTGTTCCACCTAATCCGGCCCTACTGTGCTGTGATTGGTTACTAGACATCCTCCTCGATACATTTCTCCCAACTGCCAATACATTCACCCTCACAGCCAATGAGAGCACACTATCACTACCCAATCACAGCACAGTAGGGCAGGACAAGGTGGAACAGTCTTGAGCAAAGAAATAATGCAAAAGCGAGATAATGGGTTGCATGTTAAGTTGGCAAATGTTAGCAAAACACTGGCTAGCTGCTATAGCTTACCTGGTTAGCTAGTGTTTTGCTAACATTAGCTAATTTAAGGTGTGAAAATATGTTGATTTTACAGGTCCCCCAGCAACATCTTTTAACCATCTTCAAAATTAGGCTTTCTTTTCAAGGTAGAAGAGCCTAGCTTAAGACGAGCCCATATGTAAGTATGGAAAATAACAGGAGAAGGCTGAGCTGCCAGTCTTGATCAACTGTCATTGGAGCACAGAGCAAAAATGGGCGGGACCTAAGGGCCAATTAATTATATTATAAAACTGCAATTTTGTTTGGTCACATTGTTATTTCACAGCAGCCTCTGTGTGAACATTTCGGCAGTGTGACACAGGCCTGAATGCTGCTGAAGTCTCTTTTCTTTTTCACCTCTTGAAGAGGGCCGAGGTCGGCTGCAGTCAAAGCAGAATATTTCAGATAGTTTAAATGTTTGCGACTGCCTGACACTACAAGACCCAAATAGCTGTCTTATTCAGGCTTGTGGTTTCCTCAGATATCGAGCGGCTGCTGATCCTGCCTTCGTATACCTCACATGTTATTGTTCAGCCTCCGTCTCTTGTGCTCAACAAGCTACCTTTACTCTGCTCCCCCTGACATGGAAACCTTCTTTATGGGGCTCAAAGGGAATTATTCACAGTCTCCTCAGGGCTCTGACAAGGTCGTGGGCTTTCTGTCTCCCCTCTGTCTTGGCTTCTGTTCTGAACCATAATTGATTAGGTTAAGCAGC